>JAUMJK010000264.1:0-60549 GCA_033558105.1 Coccyzus lansbergi | reverse complement strand
CCTGCGCCCCGGGTGACGCCACCAGCCGAGCGCTCGCGGATTGGGCCGTTCGGGACGAGCCCCGCCCCTCGAAGTCCCGGATGTCGGGCGGGGCCGCGGCGCGGCGTTCTGGACCCTTCCTCGGCCTTTAGCCCCGCCTCCTCCGCCGCTCCAGGTCCAATCGGCGGCCGCGAGGGAGCGGCGCCGCCCAATAGGCGCGCGGGGCAAGGGGCGGGGGCCAATGGGCGCGCGGGGCGGGGGCGGCGGGGAGGCCCGCGCGGGGGCCGCTGGGAGGCGCGCGCGGGGGCCGCTGGGAGGTGCGCGCGAAGGGCTGTGACGGAGCTTCCTCCTCCCTGCGGCTCCGTCCCGGCCGCCTCCCGCTCGCCCTCCCTGCTTCCCCTGGCCCAGTCCCCTGCCGCACACCGAGGAGGGTAAGGAGGTGGGGGGGAGGGGGGGAAGGCTCCGGTAACGCGGGGGTTAGGGGTACGGCAGGGGGGAGGGACCAGTGGTGCCGGGAGTTGGGTCCCGTTGGGGCGGGGGGGGGCGGGGCAGGATCCCTCGGGGCTGTGGAGCCGGGAGCGCAGAGGGGGTGGGGAGGCAGCGGTGGTGGCTGTGACAGGGGCCTGGGGGAGGAGGGTGGTGGGGAGGGACTGGTTGTGGGAGTCTCGTGGTCTGGTTGTGGTGGGAGCCTTGAGGAAGAGACCTGGGGGTGTTTCTCTTGGTCCAACCCTGGTCAGCGTCTTCATCAGTGTCCTGGATGAAGGCATCGAGGGCTCCTTGAGCCAGTTTAGGGGTGACACTGAGCTGGGTGGGAGTGCGGATCTGCTGGAGGGTCGGGAGGCTCCAAAGGGATCTGACCAGGCTGGATCCATGGGCTGAGACCAACGGGATGAGGGTTAAGGAGGCCAAACGCCGCCTCCTGCCCTTGGGGCACAACAACCCTGAGCAAGTCCAGACTAGAAGAAGTGTGGCTGGAGGAGAAGGAGCTGAGGGTGTTGGTTGAAGAGGAGCCAGCAGTGTGCCCAGGGGGCCAAGAAGGCCAAGGGCATCTTGGCTTGGATCAGAAATGGTGTGACCAGCAGGGCCAGGGAGGTTCTTCTCCCTCTGGACTCAGCACTGGTGAGGCTGCTCCTCGAATCCTGTGTTCAGTTGTGGGCCCCTCAGCACAAGAAGGATGTTGAGGCTCTGGAGCAAGTCCAGAGAAGAGCAACGAAGCTGGGGAAGGGGCTGGAGAAGAGAACCTATGAGGAACAGCTGAGAGAGCTGGGGGTGTTTCTCCTGGAGAAGAGGAGGCTGAGGGGAGACCTCATTGCTCTCTGCAACTCCCTGAGAGGAGGTTGTGGAGAGGAGGGAGCTGGACTCTTCTCCCAAGGGACAGGGGACAGGACGAGAGGGAATGGCCTTAAGCTCCTCCAGGGGAGATTTAGGCTGGACATTAGGAAAAAGTTTTTCCCAGAAAGTGTCATTGGGCAGTGTCAGAGGCTGCCCAGGTTGGGGGTTGATTCCCCTTCCCTGGAGGGGTTTAAGGGACGGGTGGACGAGGTGCTGAGGGACATGGGTTGGTGATTGATGGGAATGGTTGGACTCGATGATCCGGTGGGTCTCTTCCAACCTGGTGATTCTATGATTCTTTCTGGGAGCTGCACATGTTTCCCTGCTCCATCCCTTGTGCTATTCAAGGCCAGGTTGGATGGGGCTTGAAGCAACCCGACCCAGTGGGATATGCCCTTGTCTGTGGAACTGGGTGGGCTTTGAGCTCTGTTTCTATGATTTTTGAGCTGCCAATAAGGTTGGGAGCAAGGAGATTGAATAATAACCAGGTACCACGAGCAGCCTCTGCACCTGCCTTGCGGTGTGAGTTGAGCAAGGGTAGAGTGAGGTGGGGGCTTCGTTTTGGTGTTAAAGGGAATAAAAAAGGGTATATAGAGGACTTCAGGAACTGTAGAGAAGCTGTCAGACCTGGATGGAAGAAAAGATCATAGAATCATAGAATCACCAGGTTGGAAAAGACCCACCGGATCATCAAGTCCAACCATTCCTATCAAACACTAACCCATGTCCCTCGACACCTCATCCACCCGTCCCTTAAACACCTCCAGGGAAGGTGAATCAACCCCCTCCCTGGGCAGCCTCTGACACTGCTCTGTCACCCTTTCTGGGAAAAAAACTTTTTCCTGATGTGCATCCTGACCCTCCCCCAGAGGAGCTTGAGGCCATTCCCTCTCTCATTCTCTCTCCCTTGAGAGAAGAGCCCAGCTCCCTCTTCTCCACAACCTCCTTTCAGGGAGTTGCAGAGAGCAGTGAGGTCTCCCCTCAGCCTCCTCTTCTCCACGAGAAACACCCCCAGTTCCCTCGGGCTTACTCTCCAGCCCCTTCACCAGCTTCGTTGCTCTTCTCTGCACTCTCTCCAGAGCCTCAACATCCTTCTTGTGCTGAGGGGCCCACAACTGACCCCAGGTTTCAAGGAGCATTCTCACCAATAGTATTGGTGTTTTCAGTGGTGGAGCCAACACCTCCAACGCCAATGTAGAGAAAGGCTAAAATTCCTGTGACTGGGATAAGGTTCAGGATCTGTCAGGTTCAGCTTGGTTGGCTTTATTGGGAAAAGCTGTAATGCTGCATTTGCTTGGAGAAGAGCTTAGAGCGAGGCAGCGATACCAGATGTGTTTGTGGAGTGGGTGCCTGCCTGAGTGAGGGAAAACTGCACTGAAAAAGGGTTTGGAAACAGCAGCTTTTGGAAAATGGAGTTAAGAGAATCCCTGTGAGCCAGAAGCAGAGACAGAAGGTGTGTTCCTGCAGTTCTTGAGCAGTTTGTTTCCACTCACGTCTAGCAAATAGGGTTTAACAGAAAATCAGAGCTGGGAAATGCTTCAGTTCACTCCCCATGGCTTAAACACTGTCACACGCTCTGTGGCTTAAATACTAAGATTAATTCGCTTCCATTGACAACAAGGGAGATGAAACATGGGTTCTCAAGGTAAGCCTTAAATAAAAACTGAATTCTTTCCAGGTTCAGCGGGGAACCCTGATCAATCCTGAAAATGTTCAACAAATCTTTTGGAACTCCCTTTGGAGGCAGTACTGGCTTTGGGACAACCTCAGCATTTGGACAAAGTAAGTGATGTGTTTAATGACTCGTTAGGAGTGGCAGCATTTTCTTCTAGGGATTGTGTGTGTGTGATGGGGTCGGAACGCTGCCGGACTGTCCGGATCACTCGGCAGCAGTAGGAAACAGGCTCATGAATCACCTTTGGGAGCCCCAGGCTTCTCCTCTAACACAGCTGTTAACCAAGAAAGACACCAGAGTGCCATGTTTGCTTGTTGAAGCTTCATTATTAACTGCAGTAGCAGCTCAGTTGCTTGGGAGGAGACTGTCAGGGCAGGGAGAGGCTTGTTCAGTCAGCACTGGACTTGTTAGGAAGACTTGAGAGGCCAAAGCTCGTAGCCTGAGGAGCATCTCCTGCAGACACACACTGTAAATAGGACCATGAGCCAAGTTTTAGCCATTAAAGCAGGTTATAAACCATCACACATTACGTTTTTTTTTTTTTAGGAAGGAAACGATAATTCTGTTTATGTTGCTCCTAAACCAAGAAATTAGTAGAAATATCCCAACATTTATCAGAAGTGACGCACAAACATCTTTTGGGGAGCTAAACAGAGTTCAGCTTGCAGAGTGTGTTTGAAATGTGGTTTCACCTCAGCTGCTAACGCTGCTTTTCAGATGCCGGCTTTGGTACTACGAGCGGAGGAGCGTTCGGAACATCGGCCTTTGGGTCAAACAATAACACTGGAGGCCTCTTTGGGAGCACCCAGACCAAAACAGGTACGACTGTGTTATGGCTGTGGGGCTGAGAGCAGCCTTGAAAGAAGGGGGTTAGTGAAAAGGGGGAAGAAAAGCAAAAAGAAACCCAAGCAACTCAATAAAAGCAACAACAAAAACCAAACAGACAACCGCCATCCCCCTAAAACCTCAAAAAACCCAAACCCCCCAAGGCAGTTGATGATGACAAATGATTAATCATCTGTTTCTGTCTTTAGGAGGATTATTTGGTTCGACTACATTCAATCAGCCGGCCACCTCCTCCACCAGCACCGGCTTCGGGTTTGGGACATCGACTGGGACATCTAACAGCCTGTTTGGGACAACCAGCACCGGGGGAGGCCTCTTCTCATCCCAGAGCAATGCCTTCGCGCAGAATAAGCCGGCTGGCTTTGGAAGTGAGTGAAACTACCGCCTCTCTTGTCCTTTGCTTGTTTTCTTTGCCATGGATATAATTTATGGTTGGACTCGATGATCCGATGGGTCTCTTCCAGCCTGGTTGTTCTATGATTCTATGATTCTTTGATAGAAGAGTCCAGAGCACTGGGTGTGCAAGAGGATCTTGTGTGAGTGTCAACGTGGAGGTTACAGCGATGATGTGATCCGCAGCAGCCAGGAGTGAACCTGATGTGCTGCAAGATCCACAGCTGCGATTCTAGCAGCAGGTTTTAAAATCAGTTGAAATAGGCAGCATTTTCCCTTCTTAAGAATCTCTTGATGCTGCTTGATTTCAGCCTTTATTGTGCTGTTGCAGAGCAGTTCCAGCTGGTTTTGCCTCGGGCACTAGATGACTTGAAATGCCTCAAACTCTGCTGTAACTCCAGAACTGCTTGTGGACCCTTCTGAGAAAAGGAACCTCACTGGTTCCCTTTGCTGGGAGCAGAGTGGAACTGGCTGCTGCTGTGATCCCCGAGTTTCTCGGGATGTTGAGTTCAGGGCTGGCTTCTCCAGCAGAATATTGTGTTAGCAGACTGTCAGCTTCCGTCTCTGTTGTAAAAACCATTTTCCTAGCAGTTTTGCCCATTTCCAAACTCTTTTGTGGTTTGAGGGAAGCATTTGGATTTAAGTTTTAAAATTCAGGTTTGGTGGACAACTGGTATCTTTGCTTTTTGTCTTTTTCAAGATTTTGGAACAAGTACCAGCAGTGGAGGCCTCTTCGGAACCACTAACACCACTTCCAATCCTTTTGGGAGTACGTCTGGATCTCTTTTTGGCCCAACTAGTTTTACTGCTGCCCCAACTGGCACAACCATTAAGTTTAACGTAAGTTCTGGGTTTCCTTCTTGATCTGAACATGGGAAACATCATATTTTGCAGTTATTTATGTTCTGTCTTGGTCACTGAACTGAAAAAATTAGTAGTTTGTGTGGCATTCTGGAGTGTTCTGGAATGGTTTGAAAACATCCCTGTGAGTGGAACTGCTGCAGCGAAAGGGGAAACTCCAAAGAACTGGAGTTTTGATTCTGAGTTTGACTAACGCCTTGTTAGACCCACTGGGTTTACCACTCTTGTTAAAGCTGAAGAGACAAACCAGCTCTTAAAATGGAGCCTTCTCAGGAAGGGAGGAAGCACCTTGAATTCAGGGTGATCTGTGCTAAATGCTGAGATCGTTAAGGGTTAAAGACACCTCAGAATGGGTCAGAATCTATGCAATTCTCAGAAAGAGGTTTTCTTGTTCCTAAGTACCTGTTCATGTACCTCTCAGCCCTTTCAATGTCTAGACTGAGCTGGTTTAACAGGCTGAGGATTAGTCGTTTCTGGATGTAGGCAGAGCTGTCGTGATAACTTGAGCAGTCGGAGTGGGTACCTCTAGAGCAGTTAAACAGGAGATAACAAAATCTATGCCAGAGTAGAGGATTTGTCTCACTAATTAAGGTAAACTATTCTTAAAGTGAACTGAAAGGTGAAATGTACTGTTTTGAGTGAGGTACTGAGGTGAGTTCCACTGCTGATTGCGACTGAGCAGCCCTGGTGCTGTGTGAGGCCAAATGCCAGGTCCTGCACTTGGGGCACAACAACCCTGAGCAGCTCCAGACTGGGAGAAGAGCAGCTGGAAGGTGGCTGGAGGAGATGGACCTGGGGGTGTTGGTTGAAGAGGAGCCAGCAGGAGCCCAGGTGGCCAAGATGGCCAATGGCATCTTGGCTTGTATCAGACACAGTGTGACCAGCAGGGCCAGGGAGGTTCTTCTCCCTCTGGACTCAGCACTGGTGAGACCACTCCTTGAATACTGTGTTCAGTTCTGGGCCTCTCAGCACAAGAAGGATGTTGAGGCTCTGGAGCGAGTCCAGAGAAGAGCAACGAAGCTGGGGAAGGGGCTGGAGAAGAAGAGGAGCATCTGAGAGAGCTGGCGGTGTTTCTTCTGGAGAAGAGGAGGCTGAGGGGAGATCTCATTGCTCTCTGCAACTCCCTGAGGGGAGGTTGTGCAGAGGAGGGAGCTGGGCTCTTCTCCTGAGGGACAAGGACGAGAGGGAACGGCCTCAATCTCCACCAGGGGAGGGTCAGGATGGACATTAGGAAAAAGTTTTTCCGAGAAAGGGTCATTGGGCAGTGTCAGAGGCTGCCCAGGGAGGTGGTTGATTCCCCTTCCCTGGAGGATTTGAGGGACGGGTGGACAAGGTGCTGAGGGACATGGGTTAGTGTTTGATAGGAATGGTTGGACTCCATGATCTGGTGGGTCTCGTCCAACTTGGTTGTTCTATGATTCTATGAGGCTGCAGCCGCACAGGTAACAGGAATGGGCTGCTCCAGGGACTGAGCTGCATCTAGGTTCTAAGAGCATCTGCCCAGAGCGCTGATTGCAGTAACAGAATCCGTCTGGGTTTTCAACTTGTATCTTCATGTCTTCTCTGTCGTCTTTTGCAGCCACCAACGGGTACAGATACGATGGTGAAATCCGGTGTAAGCACCAACATCAACACCAAGCAC
This sequence comes from Coccyzus lansbergi, assembly GCA_033558105.1. NCBI lineage: Eukaryota > Metazoa > Chordata > Aves > Cuculiformes > Coccyzidae > Coccyzus > Coccyzus lansbergi. Next base: position 53,821 of record JAUMJK010000264.1, on the reverse strand, counting down.
CAGTGCATCACGGCCATGAAAGAGTACGAAAGCAAATCTCTCGAGGTCAGTCAACCTCAGTCGCGCTTATCTTGTTTCTATTGGTTTAGCAGAGCTTTTTTGACTGTAATAAGAATCTTCTGTGCTTTTTAATGCGAGTTCAGCCTTTGATAGAAGGGAGGTATCATCAGATATATCGTGTCGTGCATCGACATATGCTTATTGCTTATGCTCAATGTATTTATTTTTTTTAACACTTAATGCTCTTGTTTTTGAAGAGCTGGGATTCCACCTCACTGTGTGCCGGAAGGATAAGAGATTGAGAACAACCCTGCTCGCAGACCAACCCGGGTTTAATTTAAACGAACATTCCCGAGTGTTTAACCTGAAACCTTTTCCTTTCAAGTTGACTTGTTTGATACTTCAAACCAAGTCTTAAAAGATGTGAAAAGCTTAGGGGAGTAAAACCGAATCCCACACACGAGTTCAAGTTTCAGTCCCGTTTCTGGTGTCATTTTTAGAAATTAGAGGCGTTAGTTCTTCTTGGTGCCTTCATCTTGGTGTAGGCTTGAGTGCTGGTGACGCTGTGTGAAAAGAATGCTTAGAGGGAACTGGGTTTTCACTTTCTAGGAACTCCGCTTAGAAGACTACCAAGCCAATAGGAAAGGCCCCTCCAATCCTGTGGGAGCAGGAGCAGCTGCCGGCTTGTTTGGCTCCTCCACCGCTACATCGAGCACAGCTACAGGCCTCTTTGGCTCTTCTACCACTAACACAGGCTTCTCATATGGACAGAACAAAACCGCCTTTGGAACCAGTAAGTGCTGCCTGTCCACTGCGTTACTGTGACCAGAGACACACAATCATACAATAGGTTTGGTTGGAAAAGACCTTTAAAATGGAGTCCAACCATTGATCCAGCCCTGCCAAGTCCACCGTGTCCCCAGGTACAACATCTACCTGCCTCTTAAACAGTTCCTGGAACGGTGACTCAACGACCCTCCTGGGCAGCCTCTACCAGTGGCTGAGAACTCTTTCAGCAAAGAAATTCCTCCCAGTATTGAACTTAAATCTCCCGTGATGCATCTCGAGGCCGTTTTCCCTGCTACTGGCTGCCAGGGAGAAGAGAGCGACCCACACCTTGCTCCAACCTCCTTTTAGGCAGTTGTAGGCAGTGATGGAGTCTTCTCTCCACCTCCTTTTCTCCAGGCTAAACCAGCCCAGGTCCCTCAGCCGTTCCGTTTAAGACGTCTTCAGAACCTTTCCCAGCTCCCTTCCCCTTCTCCGGTTGTGCTTCAGAATATTCTGTTAAGCAATTTAAAATTTAGTAGCGAATAAAAATGAGGAAACACCGGTGAGAGGGTAAGAATTTTACTTATTGAAGTTTAGTAATTGGGTTCTTGGCAATAGAAATCTCTATTTACTCTTTTGGGGATCGCAGGCTTCCTCTGCATCCCCCAAGTTTTTCTGGGGAGCTGGGCAGGGTTCTTGATCAAGGAATGAGATGAGATCTTATTGAGAAATGTCCTCCTGTGAGGATGGTGAGGCCCTGGCCCAGGTTGCCCAGAGAAGTGGTTGAAGGCCAAGCTGGATGGGGCTTGGAGCTCCCTGATGCCGTCGAAGTTGTCCCTGCCAGTGGACCTGGGTGTGCTTTGAGGTCCTTTCCAACCCAAACCGTGCTGTGATTCTAAAGCCTTGAGGGTTTTTAACCATCGCGTTTATGTTGTAGGTACAACCGGCTTCGGGACAGGAACAACAGGCGGCCTGTTTGGTCAGCAGTCACAAACAACGAGTCTCTTCAACAAACCCTTTGGTCAGGCCACGACAACGCAGAACACTGGCTTTTCCTTTGGCAACACCAGCACTCTGGGGCAGCCCAACACCAACACGATGGTGAGATAAAGGCTTTGAGCCCTTCAGGGTTTAAGTTAGGTTGTAGCTTCTGCTTGACAGGGGATGCTGCAATACTGGCACTTAATTTTTCCTCAAATTGTGGTAAAAGTAGGACGTGAAGCTTTGAAAGCTGCTGTCTGAGCTGGCAGCTTCTTCGCAATTCATGATAACTAGAGAGGAGATCAGCTTTTAACGAATAACATCTCCCATTCCCTTCTTCAAACAGTTTGCTCTGTCAGTTCAACTATTCCCAATCATGTTCACACAGATAATGTCGTTGTTATTAACATTTTGTGGGAATTAATTAGCAGTTCTGTTTCCTGGTGGCTCATGAGCAGCATTCAGGGCTCTTTGGATAGAAAGATGCTGAATAGCTCTAACTTGGTGCACAGGGAGGGCCTTTGGCACCAGATTTACTGTATTCTGGTAACTCAACATGTTGTGATTTCTCCCAGAAAACATCATGAAATGTTTCTTTCTGATCTCCCTCACTCAGAGCGATGAGGAGATTCCAATATTCCTTTTAAGCTCAGAACGTGAATTCTTTGATTTTTCTTTGAATTTCCTTTTTGTAACTGATTTCTCAGAGAATGACTGAAGCTTCTGGAATGCTTTTCTCCCAACCCCTTCCCCAGCAAAAGGGAATCGCATCATTTCATCGATGCGTTAGTTCTGTTATCAGTTGATATTCACTTCATTCCTTTGCAGGGTCTCTTCGGGGTGACGCAGCCCTCGCAGCCTGGAGGCCTCTTTGGAACAGCGACCAACACAAACGCTGGGACTGGATTCGGAACTGGAACTGGTCTTTTTGGCCAAGCAAACACGGGATTTGGTGTTGGTGGCTCGGTATGTCTTGTACCTTAAAAAAAAAGTGAAAAGTAAAGGGGGAAAAGGGGAAAATAGAAACAAACAACTTGGAGTCGTGTTCCTGGGGTTTGACCTCCGTGAAAGTCGTGTTGCCTTAAGAGTTCGGACCCCTAACATATACAAAATGACAGTTTTGCAACCTGAAGGACTCGCTATGAGTATATGTAACAGAACTGGTATTGCAGAAGTGATGTTTTTATCAAGGAGTGTCTTGAGTGATAAAACACAGGAGAGACTGAGCATCCTGATGCCTGAATATCACTCAGACTCCTCAGTGTAGAGTTTAAGTTGTGAGGACGATTTAGCTGAAAATAAACTTGATATTGAATCATTTTGGGATAACGGAGCGAAACTACTTGTCTCCAGAGGGTGTTTGCTGTGTCCTAGAGGGTGGTTTGCGGATCATGCACCTCTCCTGGCTGCATCAGCTCTGTTCTCACCTGCAGCAAAGCACCAATTCAATTCCGTGAACATCACTCTTGTCAGGTTTCCAAATTCCCGTTTTCTTCCTTCCAGACCCTGTTTGGTAATAAACCTGCTGGATTCGGAACCACCACAACCAGCGCCCCCTCGTTTGGCACAACCACGGGCAGCGGGCTCTTTGGTAAGAAACCAGCCCTGGCTTTAGGAATGCAAATTACTTCTAGTTTTGGTGCAGTTAAAAGAAAAAACAAAGTGGGTTTTTGGTCACTTAAGGCTGTACTGCTAATACCACACACGTGGAGCCGAATATTGCATACGGAATGGTTAGGAGTGTTAATACTCTCAGGTGAGCCAGAGGTGTGATGTGTGTTGCCTCAGGGAAACACCTCGGTTGCTGTTTTATACTTTTTCTCCTGGTCAGAAAGGCTGCTGACAAAGTAAGTAGTTAAATAAATATGCCTCTCTTACCATGAGTGCTTAAGAGGAGGTGAAACGTGATTAAGAAATAATGAAATCAAATATTTCATAGAATCATGGAATCACCAGGTTGGAAGAGACCCACCGGATCATCACGTCCAACCATCCCTATCAAACATTAACCCATGTCCCTCAGCATCTCGTCCACCTGTCCCTTAAACCCTCCAGGGAAGGGGAATCAACCCCCTCCCTGCAGAGCCTCTGACAGTGCCCAGTGACCCTTTCTCGGAAAAATCTTTTTCTGATGTCCATCCTGAAGCTCCCCTGGTGGAGCTTGAGGCCATTCCCTCTCGTCCTGTCCCTTGGGAGAAGAGCCCAGCTCCCTCCTCTCCACAACCTCCTCTCAGGGAGTTGCAGAGAGCAATGAGGTCTCCCCTCAGCCTCCTCTTCTCCAGGCTAAACACCCCCAGGGCCCTCACGCGCTCCTCTTGTTCTCCAGCCCTTTCACCAGCTTTGTTGCTCTTCTCTGGACTCACTCGAGAGCCTCAACATCCTTCTTGTCCTGAGGGGCCCATGGCTGAACACAGCATTTTAGGAGTGGCCTCCCCAGTGCCGAGTCCAGAGGGAGAAGAACCTCCCTGGCCCTGCTGGTCACACCATTTCTGATACAAGCCAAGAGGCCCTTGGCCTTCTTGGCCCCCTGGGCCCCTGCTGGCTTCTCTTCAACCAACACCCCCAGCTCCTTCTCCTCCAGCCAGACTTCTCCTAGTCTGGAGCTGCTCAGAGTTGTTGTGCCCCAAGGGCAGGAGGCGGCGTTTGGCCTCCTTAACCCTCATCCTGTTGGTCTCAGCCCATGGATCCAGCCTGTTCAGATCCCTTTGGAGCCTCCCAACCCTCCAGCAGATCCACACTTCCACCCAGCTCAGTGTCATCTGCAAACTTGCTGAGGATGCACTCGATGCCTTCATCCAGGTGATTGATGAAGACACTGAACAGGGCTGGACCCAGCACTGAGCCCTGGGAAACACCACTTGTCCCTGCCCTCCAGCTGGATAAAGAATGGGTAGACGAGGTGCTCAGGGGTAGGTTGGTAGTTGACAGGTACGGTTGGGCACTATCTCGAAGGTCTTTTCCAAGCAAATGATTCCATGATTCATCAGGTCCCACAGCATCGTGTCCCTTCAGGTTCCTTAAACAGCAAACTCAGCAACATCTGTAACTTGGCAGTGTCGTAAGGTGATCCTGTGCCTCATTGAGGGCAAAACAAAACAGTTTCAGTTCAACAGGGATTGTTAAACTAGAATGAAGGATCAAAATCCTGAAGAACTTGGCCTGGTGTTACCGTTGGCCTCTGCCTGCAGTGTTGGGTTCTAGTGCTCTTATTGATCAGGAGAGATGTGTAGATTGTGTTCTTCATTACAGTTAGAGATTACTCTGAACTGTGTACTTGTGAGAATCAGGAGTGCGTGTGTGGGATAAATGCTATAAAACGAGATTTGTTCCTTCTGGGCAGCTGAAAAATCTGAAAACGCTTTGCTTGTTGCCTCGTACAGCATCACCATCTCCATTCTGGCTTTTAGTAAAACTGCCATTTGAGCTGGTGATAGTTGAGTATTTAAACTTGTGCTTTAGATTTCATCTCTAATAGTATTAGATTAATGAGCTGCTGCTTCTGTTCTCACAGGTTTTGGTGCCAACACTGCTGGAAACAGTTTGTTTGGAAATAAACCTGCTACTGGGACACTGGGAACCGGACTAGGAACAGGGTTTGGAACAGGTAAACAGCTTATTTCACATCAACCTGAGCCTCGTCCTCAGACTTCAGCGATAATACAGCCTTGATGTTACTTGTTAATTCTGTAGTAAAGGCTGTGAGGGTTTAGCTTGAAGCCATGAATCTCGGTCTCAAATCAGAACGAGGCAGAGGTTGCTAACGTGGTGCTAGGTCACTCCTCAGCACTCGTGGGCAGCTTGCAGTGGTGGCTCACGGCTCAAAGCTGGTGACATCTGCTCTGATTGCACAAGTCTTTCCTGAGTGCCCACAGCACTCCTGGACCTGTTGAGCGTTTCTTGTAGTTCAATAAATACTTGATTTCTCGTGGGACAAATTGGCTTTGTCACAGCCTTGCAGTGAGTGAGTATCTCTCGTGTCACAGCTCTTGGGGCAGGACAGACGTCGTTATTTGGGAACACGCAGCCTAAACTCGGTGGGACACTGGGGACAGGAACGTTTGGAGCACCAGGGTTCAACACGTCAACAGCCACTCTGGGCTTCGGAGCCCCTCAGCCTGCTGTGGGTAAGTGGATGTTCCCCCAGGTTTAATCCCTCGCTGAAGCACAAGAGTTCATCCCACACGAGGGCTTTGTGGGGGGAAGTGTTTGAGCATCAGTTTGAGGCCATTTCTCTTCTCAGCAGGTGAGAAGGTGTTAGTGACAGTATTTTGTACTAATTTTGAGTTACTTGAGGAACTTCAGGTGTATGTTTTTAACATGACTAGTAGTTGCAGCTGTTCTAAAGCTTTGTCTTCAAAATTACTGATCTTGTTTCCGTTCACTCTGTTCTGGACAGTAACAGCAGGTGCTTAGGAAAAAAGTAGGGGGAATGAAGCATTAGCAGCTTCAGTAATTCCAGGTAGGAGAGGGAGCAGTACCGAATCAACATGCTGTGCTGCCCATGAAATAAATAGTCCTCGGTTTCAGGCTACAGTTTTCTAACAAGTACCTGGGGCTTTAGAAGTGAGTCCAGGAGGCCACGTTTAGCCTGGAAAAGAGGAGGCTGAGGGGAGACCTCATTGCTCTCTGCAAGTCCCTGAGAGGAGGTTGTGGAGAGGAGGGAGCTGGGCTCTTCTCCCAAGGGACAGGATGAGAGGGAATGGCCTCAGGCTCCTCCAGGGGAGGGTCAGGCTGGACATCAGAAAAAGATTTTTCCCAGAAAGGATCATTGGGCAGTGTCAGAGGCTGCCCAGGGAGGGAGTTGAGTCACCTTCACTGAAGGTGTTTAAAAGCCTGGTGGATGAGGTTTTGAGGGGCATGGGGTGGATTGATGGGAATGGTTGGACTCGATCCTGTGGGTCTTTTCCAACCTGGTGATTCTGTGATGCAAGGACTGGAGTGCCGCCCATGTGAGGCCAGGCTGAGAGAGACAGGGTTGTTCAGCCTGGAGAAGAGGAGGCTCTAGAGCACCTTCCTGTATGGAAAGGGGCTCCAGGAAAGCTGGGGAGGGGCTTTATACGAGGGCCTGGAGTAGTAGGATGAGGGGGAAGGGCTTTAAATTGGGAGGGGGAGGATTTAGATTAGTCATTAGGAAGAAATTTTTCATGATGAGGGTTGGGAGGCCCTGGCCCAGGTTGCCCAGGGAAGCTGTGGCTGCCCCCTCTCTGCAAGGGTTCAAGACCAGGCTGGATGGAGCTTGGAGCCCCTGATCCAGTGGGAGGTGTCCCTGCCCACGGCAGGAGGTTAGAACTTTAAGGTCCCTTCCAACTCAAACCATTCCGTGGTTCTGTGAAGGTCTTGAGAGGCCAGACTTGTGCTACTGATGTTCAGCTCTCTGTGCCCTCAGCTTCTCACCAATAAAAACTTAACAAATGTGGCTGCAAATTGCAGTGAGAGACTGGAATCTCGCTGCTGCAGTAACGGTGACCGAAGAGCATGGAAAGGAGCACTGGAGTTTGTGAATTGAATTCCTGTGAGGAGATCCTCTCACTGGGAGAGCTGCCTTCATACCTGCTTCGGTTCTATTAGGAAAACATCCTAAAAATCACTGTTCTTTTTTTAGCACTGACAGACCCAAACGCATCAGCTGCCCAGCAGGCCATCCTCCAGCAGCACCTCAGCAGCTTGACCTACTCGCCCTTTGGAGATTCCCCACTTTTCAGAAACCCCATGTCAGACCCAAAGAAGAAAGAGGAGGTAAGCACCTGTACCCTTAATGAATCATAGAATCACCAGGCTGGAAGAGACCCATTGGATCATCGAGTCCAATCGTTCCCATCAATCACTAACCCATGTCCCTCAGCACCTCGTCCACCCGTCCCTTAAACCGTCCAGGGAAGGCAAATCAACCCCCTCCCTGAGCAGCCTCTGACACTGCCCAATGACCCTTTCTGGGAAAAACTTTTTCCTAATGTCCATCCTGACCCTCCCCTGGTGGAGCTTGAGACCATTCCCTCTTGTCCTGCCCTCTGTCCCTTGGGAGCAGAGCCCAGCTCCCTCCTCTCCACAACCTCCTTTCAGGGAGTTATAGAGAGCAATGAGGTCTCCTCTCAGCCTCCTCTTCTCCAGGAGAAACACCCCCAGCTCTCTCAGCCGCTCCTCTTCTTCTCCAGCCCCTTCCCCAGTTTTGTTGCTCTTCTCTGGACTCACTCCAGAGCCTCAACATCCTTCTTCTGGTGAGGGGCCCACAACTGACCCCAGAATTCAAGGAGCGGTTTAGCTCGATTTTTGCTTGGGGCAGTCTCTTGTCCTTTTAATTCTTTATAAAAGACAACAGAACAAATACTTCTCGGACTTTAGAGGATGTCACGAAGAGCTGCTGACCGCAGGAGATGCCAGGAGCTGGGGATTTCTTTAGTTTGGTTTGCCTGGAGACCCAGGGAGGGGGTTGAGTCACCTTCCCTGGAGGCTTTAAGGGACGGGTGGACGAGGTGCTGAGGGACATGGGTTAGTGATTGATGGGAAGGTTTGGATTCGATGACCTGATGGGTCTTTCCAACCTGGTGATTCTGTGGGTTGATGTTCCCTGGCGGAAACATAGATGCTGACACTCTCCAGACCCACCTGCACATCTGGAGACCCCTCAAGCATTCGCATGGTCTCTCTGAGAGCCTTCCCCTCATGCCAGGCCCAGGGGTTGCAGCAGAGACCTTTGTTCTCTCCTGGCACTGAGTTTGCTCCTCGTTGAAGCTGCAGGATGCGACACCCCCAGTCTGATGCCAGCTGCTGTCTCACAGCTCACAGGAGGTCCTGGTTGGCCCTCTCCAAACCATGACCGCAGTTTATTAACAGCCCAGTGACAGGTGTCACGGTCCACTTGTAAGCAGACTCATGATGGTTCGTTTCATTTCTGATTTCAGAGTGCAAAATAGTAATAACTCAAAGAGAGAGAAAGGGGGAGAGTCAAGGGAGTCAAATTTCGCTCTCGACAGGCACTTTATTAATTATGTCCATAAAGCGACTTATGATAGAAAAAGAGAGAGAACAAGGAAAGAGATCTGAAGAAGAGGAAGGGAGGTGAGGTTCATAGCTACCGCCACGGGTCCACAGATGTCCAGCATCCCTGGGAGTCCCGTTGTGGAAGGCGTTCTGTTGTTTCGGTCTTTGTTGGAGGTGATCCCACGGTGAAGAGGGTCTTCTGTCTTGGTCTTCCGTTGCCCCTCTCCTTCAGCTGCTCCGGAGCTGTCTTTTATGCCAGTCAATGCACCTGTAACCTGCCAATCTCCACCTAGCAGGCCCCCCATGCCAAGAGAGGAGTGTCTGTGGGTCTCCTCCCCTTGCGCACGCGCTCCTTCTGGCGGCAGTGGTCGACCCGGGGTCTCCCGATGAAGGCCAGTAGTCATCGTCACCTTGCGCGCATGCTCTGCTGGCTGTGGGTCTGTGGTCATTCATCTTCCTGTCTTTTCCTCCTTGCTTCATGGAGCTTTCACAATGGTCGGGAGCAGGGAGGCTTGAAGACAGGTACAAAACATTTTTGAGATAAGGAAGCAGGTACAGGTAGTTAGGGACAAAGCGTTCGTTCTGTACCACTTCTGGCTGAGTTTCTGAGACCGGTTTTCTGAGATCCGCGTTTCTGTTTTATACAGTCAAGTTCTGAGGCCTAAAAAGGAGGAAAAATGTTGAGACAGAAATTGATCCTATGACTGACTCTTACAACAGGCTTTTGGCGTTGTTTCCCTGAGCTGCTGTTGAGCAGCCTGGTCTCTGGTTTTGTGTAGTGTTACCCAGTTTATTCTAACCCCTTTACATTTAGAAGGTCCTTGAGTGGCAGCCTTAACATCTTGAGCACTCACCATCCACAGACTCTTACAGTAAGTAGTGTGAAAGTTCCAATTCTACAACTCTCTTGTTTCAGAGGCTGAAACCAACCAACCCAGCGGCCCAGAAAGCCTTAACCACACCCACCCACTACAAACTGACTCCCCGTCCAGCCACCAGAGTGCGACCCAAAGCCCTGCAGTCAGCTGGCTCAGCTAAATCACACCTTTTTGATGGTCTGGATGACGACGAACCGTCTCTGTCTAGTGGTGCGTTCATGCCAAGGTGAGTTTTGCTTTTGTGTGTGTGGAGGGAGGAGGTGGTGCAAGAGTAAACTCCTGTGGCAGCTGGTTCAAGTATGAACAGCAATACCAGCAATTCCTCTTTGGTGATGGGGATTAATGTTTGGGTGGTTTTTTTTTTTCAGGAAGAGCATTAAAAAGTTGGTTTTGAAGAACCTCAAGAGCAACAATCTGTTCCAACCTGTCAATCGAGAAAATGACGACCTGGCTTCTCCTTCGGAGTACCCGGAGAATGGGGATCGGTATGTGGATTCATCATGGAAGTGGGAAACCTGACCTTCTGCTTCGTCCCCAGTGATCTGGGCATTGTCCTGTTTGGGTTTTATATCATAGAATCATAGAACAGCCAGGTTGGAAGGGACCCATCGGATCATTGAGTCCAACCATTCCTATCAAACACTAAACCATGTCCCTCAGGACCTCGTCCACCCGTCCCTTAAACACCTCCAGGGAAGGGGAATCAACCACCTCCCTGGGCAGCCTGTTCCAATGCCCAATGACCCTTTCCGTGAAAAACTTCCTCCTAATCTCTAGCCTATATCTCCCCTGGTGGAGCTTGAGGCCATTCCCTCTCATCCTGTTCCCTGTCCCTTGGGAGAAGAGGCCAGCTCCCTCCTCTCTACAGCCTCCTTTCAGGTAGATGGAGAGAGTAATGAGGTCTCCTCTTCTCCAGGATAAACAACCCCAGCTCTCTCAGCTGTTCCTCATAGGTTCTGTTCTCCAGCCCCTTCCACAACTTCGTTGCTCTTCTCTGGACTCGCTCCAGAGCCTCAACATCCTTCTTGTGCTGAGGGGCCCACAACTGGACACAATATTCAAGGAGCGGCCTCCCCAGTGCTGAGTCCAGAGGGAGAATCACCTCCCTGGCCCTGCTGGTCACACCATTTCTGATCCAAGCCAGGATGCCCTTGGCCTTCTTGGCCCCCTGGGCACACTGCTGGCTCATGGTCAGTCGCTGTCAACCAACCCCCCCAGGTCCCTCTCCTCCTGGCAGTTTTCCAGCCAGGCTTCTCCCAGTCTGTAGCTCTGCATAGGGTTGTTGTGCCCCAAGTGCAGGATGCGGCATTTGGCCGTGTTAAACCTCATCCCGTTGGATTCTGTCCAGCGCTCCAGCCTGTTCAGGTCCCTTTGCAGAGCCTCCCTACCCTCCAGCAGATCGACACTTGCACACAGCTTTGTGTCATCTGCAAACTTGCTAAGGGTACCCTCAATGCCCTCATCCAGGTCATTGATGAAGACATTGAAAAAAAGATATGAAAAGACACCGGAATTTTAACTCATTTCGAATTAAATAATGCAACTTTATCTCTTCAGATTCTTTTTGTCGCTGCCTCCCGACGAAAATCACAGACAAGACGGCGAGCGAGAGGAGGAGGAGGATCCTCACGAAGTGAGCAGGTTCTACACCAACCCCATTGCCAAGCCCATCCCGCAGACCCCGGAGAACGCTGTGCACAGGCAGCAGAACAGCCTGGATGACACCGTGGTGGCTCTGAACATGCGAGCGGCTCTGCGGAATGGTCTGGAAGGCAGCAGTGAAGATGCCTCGTTCCATGATGATTCCCTTCAGGACGAGCGCGAAGATGAGCCTGAGGCGGGGGATCAGCAGCATCCTGCAGGTGAGGTCGTGGTGATGGCTTTAGACCTCATTAAAGTATTCGTGTGCTGGTTTAGACCCTCAACTTTTTCTCTTTTCTACAGAACACAAATCTGAGTGATTCTCTTGAGTGAATAAGCAGTTAAATATCATCACTTGGTTTTGTTTTGAGCTAGTGAGATGTGCAAGAGGGAGAAGGAAGGCCATGAAGATGATGCAAGAAGAAATTTTTCATGATGAGGGTGGGGAGGCCCTGGCCCAGGTTGCCCAGAGCACTGGTGTCTGCCCTGTCTCTGGAGGGGTTCAAGGCCCGTTTGGATGGGGCTTGGAACCCCTGATCGCGTGGGAGGTGTCCCTGCCCATGGCAGGGGGTAAAACCGGAAGGGCTTTGAGGTACCTTCCAACCCAAACGATTATTAGAGGGAGGTTTATTCTCCCTCTGTATTCGGCACCTCGAATCCTATGTTCAGTTGTGGGCCCCTCAGCACAAGAAGGATGTTGAGGCTCTGGAGCGAGTCCAGAGAAGAGCAACGAGGCTGGGGAAGGGGCTGGGGAACAGGCCATCTGAGAGAGCTGGGGTTGTTTATCCTGGAGAAGAGGAGGCTGAGAGGAGACCTCATTACTCTCTACAACTACCTGAGAGAAGGTTGTGGAGAGGAGGGAGCTGGGCTCTTCTCCCAAGGGACAGGACAAGAGGGAATGGCCTCAGGCTCCACCAGGGGAGGCTCAGGATCGACATTAGGAAAAAGATTTTCCTAGAAAGGGTCATTGGGCAGTGTCAGAGCCTGCCCAGGGAGGGGATTGAGTCACCTTCCTTGGAGGTGTTTAAGGGACGGGCGGACAAGGCACTGAGGGACATAGGTTAGTGTTTGATGGGAATGGTTGGATTCGATGATCCTCTGGGTCTCTTCCAACCTGCTGATTCTACGATTCAAAGCTCTTGAAGGTGGGAGCTTGTGGTCAGCCTCATTCTCTCTGCTGTTACAGGAATTGTTCTAACCAGAGCCGGATATTACACCATCCCCTCCATGGAGGAGCTGACAAAGTTGACCGATGACCAAAATGAATGTATCGTGACAGACTTCACCATTGGCCGTAAAGGTGAGTTCACTTGGCTCCTCGAGGTGCCTCCCGGGGGAGCTGGGAGGGTTGAGGTTCTTCAGCCTGAGCAAGAGGAGGCTCTTGGGGGGACCTTAGAGCAGCTTCCAGTCCAGAAAAGGGGCTCTAGGAAAGCTGTGGAGGAGCAGAGTTTCTCTGACATGCAGGTTTTGTGATGTTTTGATTTGTTTTGCAGGTTATGGATCAATTTATTTCGAAGGAGAAGTAAATCTAACGAACTTAAATCTGGATGAAATCGTACATATCCGAAGAAAAGAGGTTATTGTTTATCCTGATGATGAAAGGAAACCACCTATTGGTGAAGGATTAAATAGGTAATCGTTAATTATCTGCTTTGTGGGGACAGGGACTGATAAAAACACGGTGTTGCCACCAATCTGCTGTGTCTCTGGAGCCACCAAGAAATCTGAACCTGTGGTGTGCGTTCAAATCACACATTTTATAGATACTTGCGAGTTTCTGGACCAGAAATGGGATTTAAAAGCTGTTTTGAGCCCACGTGTTCAGTTCTCAGCTGCTTTCAGGGTACCTGAACAAGCTTTGCTTCAACATCTTGTGGTCTCTTAGACTCCGTTTGACTTTTGCAGACGAGCTGAAGTGACCTTAGATGGAGTCTGGCCGACGGATAAAACATCCCGCTGCCTGATAAAGAGCCCTGAGCGACTGGCAGAGATGAATTACGAAGGTCGACTGGAGTCTGTGTCTCGCAAGCAGGGCGCTCGGTTCAAGGAATACCGCCCGGAGACTGGATCGTGGGTGTTTAAGGTAAAGGTTTTGTTGTGAAGGGGCATAAGGACTATTGGAAGTAAACTGAAGTTACAACTCACCATTCAGCATCTTTGCTGTGAACTGTCTGGAGCCGAATAATCACAAAATGGTTTGGGGCGGAAGGGACCTCAAAGCCCATCTGGTTTTCCTCCTTGACACGGACAGGGACAACTCCTGCTGGATCAGGATGTTCCACGCCCCAAGCAACCTCATCCTGAACACCTCGAGGGATGAGGCAGTAACGATATCTCTGGGCAGCCTGGACCAGGGCCTCTCCACCCTCATCCTGAATAATTTCTTCCTAATGTCCAGTCTAGTTGGGTTTTTTTCTCCCCTTCAATTTAAAGCCATTCCCCCTTGTCCTCCTCCCCAGCTTTCGTGGAGGTTTCCATGCTGGAAGCTGCCCTAAGGTCTCCCTGGAGCCTTCTTTTTTCCAGGCTGAACAACCCCAACTCTCCCAGACTGTTGTCATACGGGAAGTGCTCCAGCCCTCATCTCATCTCCGTGGCCTCCTCTGGGCCAGTTCCAACAGTCCCAGGGTTGCCTGGAATCTCTTTTCCTGGGTATGACACATTTACACCTCTCGCTATCCAGGTGGCTCACTTCTCCAAGTATGGCTTACAAGACTCGGATGAGGAAGAGGAGGAACATCCTTCCAAAGTGGACACCAAGAAGCTGAAAACTACTCCGGTGCTGCCCCCGGGACACCTGCCGCCCCAGCAAATGGCCCTGAACGGCAAACCGGTGCCTCCAGCTCAGGTAGAAGGAGGAGAGTGGAGAAAGGGGAGTTGGTAACGTGAAAGTTGAAGAGTAACTGGTGCCTGGGGAGGGATTGGTGAAGTAACACGCAGCCTGGAGCCTAAACCTTACGGACGCTTCGATAAACTCAGTCGCTCTCCTGAACTCTCTGAGTGTTTGCATGTGCTTTGTCATTAAGATATTTGACATTTCACACTGAGGATGTGTGCGAGTGGGAAGGCTTTAAACTCTTGCTTCTTAAATCTTGGCCTGGATGGAGTTTGGTTTGCACCACTTGGGGGAGACTCCTTGTGTTTGTGAATACTGAACATACGCTTTATAATCCTAATGCTTTATGTGCCTGCCCCGAATGATCCTATGCGTTTATTTGACTTGACCCTTATTTAGTTTGCTTTATATCTTACAAATGTGCTCTATTTTCATTAAAAATTACCTTTTTAAGGCTGGATTCTGAAGTGTATTTTGAGTGGATGTGACTGCTCCTCTAGCTTTGCGAACATCCTCAGTGTTTCACCTCTGTCTCACACGGGGGAAGCGTTTTATTCAGTTCATCAGGAACCCCTTAAAGTCTGATTGACGTTAGATGGGTCTAAAGGTCAGTGTTTGCAGTTGTGATAGATTTGCTTTCTCCGAGTGTAATTAGCATGTTCATCCTGCATTCATAAAAAAGCTCCTCATGGGTTTGTATTTTGAGATGAGCACACGGGTGTTCAAGGGGCTGCGTGTGCCGCGGTTCCATTCCCTTGTGCAGACGAACAGGGCTCACACCTGGCGTTTCAAGCAGAAATATTGAAACTAAGTGTGATTTATTCAGGCCTGTCCTAGAGATTCAAACCTCGATGTCCCTAGGGCTCAGTATTGGGTGTAGTTGTGTTCAATAGCTTTTTATCTATGATCTGGATGTGGGGATTGAGTGTTCCCTTAGGAAGTTTGCGGATGTCGTTAAGCTGTGTGGAAAGGTGGATCTGCCTGAGGGTAGGGAGGCTCTGCAGAGGGATTGGGACAGGCTGGATCCGTGGGTTGAGGCTCAACCAGGAGCCCAGGGGGTGTGGGAGCGGCTGAGGGGCCTGGGGCTGTTTAGTCTGGAGAGGATAAGGCTGAGGGGAGGCCTGATCGCTGTGTGCAGCTCCTGGAAAGCAGGTTGTGGTGAGGTGGGTCCTGTTCTCTTTTCTCAAGTGACAGGTGATAGGAGGAGAGGAAATGGCCTCAGGTTGCACCAGGGGAGGTTCTGGAAAAATTCCTTCACAGAAAGAATTCTCGGGAAACCTCCGACTAGATGAGGCTGCTCAAGGCCCCATCCAACCCAGCCCTGAACCCCTCCAGGGATAGGGCAGCCACCACTTCCCTTGGCGCAACCTGTCTCATTGTCTCACTGCTCTCATAGAGAACTTGTCAGGGTTAATTAACTAACGTGCTTACTTCTAACTAAGGATTTTTCTCTAACTGGAATATTAATGAATTCGTTAATGCTGCCAGGTCTGCAGGAGATGGTTACACCAGGGACCCGTCGGCATTAAAGCACAATGAGGGGGATAGTGAAGCTTTTTGTCTTTACCAGCATATTTTGACTTGTAAATCTGTTCCACCTGCTCGGATACCGGAGGCTGATGTTCTGCCGTGTCTGCCATCGGCTTCTATCCTTACAGACCCCTTGGTCTCATTTTATCTGTCTCATCTAAGAACCTTCATCACATTTCTTGGCTGATTGTAATGAGCTGAGAAGCAGCCGTTTAAATATGCTCTTCAATTCCTCAGCGTAATTTCCAGCCTGCTTGCTCTCTGCCACAGTTCCCTTGCTCCAGAGCGTCGTTTCCGCCGTCGGTAACGTCCCTGCTGGAAACTGAACCAGCTGTAAGCATCAACCTATCGCAGGACAGTCACAAGCAGCAGGAAATTGTTAGACTGGAGCAAAACCAGTGCAGTGGGAGCTTGTGTTTGGGGTTGGAGCCCATCAGGAATTGCCTGAAGGCTTTTACAATAAATTAACTCTTCCTCCTGCCTTGGACTGGTAGTAGGGAAGAGAAACCCGAGTGCAAGCGGGAAGAGAGCTGCTGTATTTAACTGCTGCTGTGCTAGTGACAAGTAGAATACCCTGACTTGGAAAGCTGGAATCACAGAATCAAGGTTGGAAATGGCCTCTCGACTCCTCCAGTCCAACCATCAGCCCAACCCCACAGTGTTGACTGAACCCTGTCCCCAGGTGCCACAACCAGGCAGGTTTTGAACAAAAAAAACCTGCACAACTTTCTGTGTCAGTGACACAGGTCCTAGTTTAGATTTAAAGAAAAGATTCTACATGTGTGAGCACGTGTGGTAACCCAGTCATACCATCTTATGGAATCATGGAGTGGTTTGAGTTGAAAGGGACCTCAAAGCCCACCCAATTTCACACTTCCAGCTGGATCGGGGGCTCCAAGCCCCATCCAACCTGCCCTTGAACCCCTCCAGGGATGGGGCAGCCACCCCTGCTCTGGGCAACCTGCGCCAGGGCCTCCCCACCCTCATCAAGAATTTCTTCCTAATTTCCAGTCTAGTTCTCCTCCAATTTAAAGCTGTTCCCCTCTAGTCCCGTCACTCCGTGGCTTTGTAAAAAAGGGATGCAGCTGAGGATGAGTTTGGCTGCATTTTTGAAGGGGTTTCGTGTCTATTTGCAACTTCCTTTGTGGAGTTTAAACTCAGTGTTTTTAATTTGTGCTACATCACAGCTGAGGAAGCAGAGCAGGTGTTAGAGTGGCTTCTCTGCTCCTCAGCACCAGTGATAACGGGGAATCGCGGCTTTTAAACCCATCGCTCGGTCATCTGACGCGTCTCAGGTTAAATACAGGCAGAGGGAACTCTGTGTGGTGGCGTTTTGAGGGAGGAAGGAGATACGCACAAAGCTTTTCTGATGCGCTGGCCACGTGTAAAATGGAAAACTGAAGATAATTTTCCCAGTCTGAAGGGCAGAATTTGGTTAACTTCAGGAGGGCATCAGGAGAGTGACTTCTCCTCCGCTTTACCTTGCGCTGTGATGCTACAACTGAAGAAAACGGGATGGGGGTTTCCTGTATCCATCCCTAAACTTCAGGTGGAGCGAGGGAGCTCTGCTTCGTCTGCAGGTGATTGTTGAAACTGCTCAATACTCACTTCTCAGCAAACTGCTGTCTGACGAGGCCTCTGTGTGTGTTTGCAGCCCCTGGAGGTGGAGCAGCTGGGCAGGGTGGTGGAGCTGGATAGCGACATGGCAGACATCACCCAGGACCCTCCCCAGGAGCCGGTGCTGGAGGACGACATGGCGGAGGAGCTGGAGGCTGTGCCCGCGTCCACTCACATCGCATCCACCATGGGAATTAACCCTCACGTCCTGCAGGTGAGCTGCTGCCAGTTCCCCCTCTCGGAAGGAAAGATATGACCTTGCTTCTCAGTTTGCTCCCCCAGGGGTGTTGATATATCTCTCTGCAAAGGGATCTGACCAGGCTGGATCCATGGGCCGAGTCCAGTCGGATGAGGGTTAACGAGACCAAATACCGCCTCCTGCCCTTGGGGCACAACAACCCTGAGCAGCTCCAACCCAGGAGAAGTGTGGCTGGAGGAGAAGGAGCTGGGGGTGTTGGTTGAAGAGAAGCCAGCAGGGGCCCAGGGGGCCAAGAAGGCCAAGGGCATCTTGGCTCGAAGCAGAGCCGGTGTGGCCAGCAGGGCCAGGGAGGTTCTTCTCCCTCTGGGGAGACCCAACCTCCAATCCTGTGTTCAGTTGTGGGCCCCTCAGCACAAGAAGGGTGTTGAGGCTCTGGAGTGAGTCCAGAGAAGAGCAACGAGGCTGGGGAAGGGGCTGGAGAACAGGCCCTATGAGGAGCGGCTGAGAGAGCTGGGGGTGTTTCTCCTGGAGAAGAGGAGGCTGAGAGGAGACCTCATTGCTCTCTGCAACTCCCTGAGAGGAGGTTGTGGAGAGGAGGGAGCTGGGCTCTTCTCCCAAGGGACAGGACGAGAGGGAATGGCCTCAAGCTCCACCAGGGGAGCTTCAGGCTGGACGTTAGGAGGAAGTTTTTCCCAGAAAGGGTCATTGGGCAGTGTCAGAGGCTGCCCAGGGAGGTGATTGATTCCCCTTCCCTGGAGGTGTTTAAGGGACGGGTGGACGAGGTGCTGAGGGACATGGGTTAGTGTTTGATAGGAATGGTTGGACTCCATGATCCGGTGGGTCTCTTCCAACCTGATGATTCTATGATTCTGTGGTTAGTTTAGGACTTTGCACCCATCCTAACTGATCCTGTGACACTGATTTAATGAGTAGTTGTGAGAGTTTATCATCATCTGACAAGCTCTCTTGCAGTTCTGAACCGTGAGTGTGAGTTTCTTGCTTGTGGACAACACGTGGGAGTTATCTTTTTTTGGGAAAGAGCCAATGAGATCACTTGGCTTCTGCTGGGAGAGAGGTTGAAAATGTGCCGCTAGACTCATCTCCTCTTTCAGATTATGAAAGCTTCCTTGCTCGCCGATGAAGATGACTTGGATCTGATCCTGGATCGTTATCCTGGGAAGCAAACTGTAAAAACGGACACTTACCAAGAGATCTGTTCTCCGAGACTCCCCATTTCCAAATCCCAAGGGCAGAAAAGGCATTCAGGTATTGTGAGAAACCACACGCTGCTCCAATAAAGGGATTAATTG
Source organism: Coccyzus lansbergi (assembly GCA_033558105.1). Taxonomy (NCBI): domain Eukaryota; kingdom Metazoa; phylum Chordata; class Aves; order Cuculiformes; family Coccyzidae; genus Coccyzus; species Coccyzus lansbergi. The sequence goes on along the minus strand of JAUMJK010000264.1, from coordinate 35,086 downwards.
TAATATTAACGAGCAAAATCCTGTCACTGGCTGAAAACATGGATAAGGTGGATGCCGAGGTGGGTTGGGTTTGGCCACACAGCCTCACTCACTGCCCTCCCTCTCCAGGGGGAAGGAGTCAGATGGAAAATGGCTTTAGATAAAAACAGGGAGGTGGTTTTGCTTGTGACAGTGACTTTTAAGCAGACTTGACTTCAATAAATTCATTCATCGCTGCTTAAAATATGTTTGGGTATTGAGAAACAAATGGAAACTGCATTTTAAGTGGCGAAACCCTCTCTAGGGCTGGGGGGGGGAACACCTGCTCCGGTGCTAGAGCGCCTCCTTCCCACTCCACACCTGCTTTCCCATGGGATGCTTCTCTTCCCACGGTCTCAGTGTGACACTATCTGTTAAATTGCTTCGAGAACACGCTTTGGGTGCAATGTGCATTCCATTCCTGGTGTGAGTCCGTGTTCTCTACTTTGGATGATGCATATCAGGCTGTTCATGCCGGGTTAGCGACTCTTGGGACTTCCAGTGATCTTGCTTGGCCTTGTGCTGTCACGAACCGCAGCAGATGCTGTCACTGGCTGCTCAGGTGCATCCAAAACATCAGAAATGCTCTGCTTGGAAAGGCAGCATCACATTCATTTCAGACTCTGACCTGGACAGGCACATGCTCTCCTGGGGGGAAAACTGCTTGCCTGGAGGGCCCAGAGAGTGGTGGGAAATGGAGTTAACTCCAGCTGGAGGCCAGTGACACATGGTGTCCCCAGAGCTCAGCGCTGGGTCCAGCCCTGCTCAATGTCTTCATCAGTGACCTGGATGAAGGCATCGAGGGCTCCCTCAGCAAGTTTGGGGGTGACACTGAGCTGGGTGGACCTGCTGGAGGGTTTGAGGTTCTCCAAAGGGATCTGATCAGGCTGGATCCATGGGCTGAGACCAACAGGATGAGGGTTAATGAGGCCAAACGGCGGATCCTGCACTTGGGTCCCAACAACCCTGAGCAGCTCCAGCCGAGGAGGAGTGTGGCTGGAGGAGAAGGAGCTGGGGGTGTTGGTTGAAGAGGAGGCAGCAGAGGCCCAGGGGGCCAAGAAGGCCAAGGGCATCTTGGTTTGGAACAGACATGGTGTGACCAGCAGGTCCAGGGAGGTTCTTCTCCCTCTGGACTCAGCACTGGTGAGACTGCTCCTTGAATCCTGTGTCCAGTTGTGGGCCCCTCAGCACAAGAAGGATGTTGAGGCTGTGGAGTGAGTCCAGAGAAGAACAATGAGGCTGGGGAAGGGGCTGGAGAAGAAGAGGAGCGTCTGAGAGAGCTGGGGGTGTTTCTCCTGGAGAAGAGGAGGCTGAGGGGAGACCTCATTGCTCTCTGCAACTCCCTGAGAGGAGGTTGTGGAGAGGAGGGAGCTGGGCTCTTCTCCCAAGGGACAGGGGACAGGACGAGAGGGAATGGCCTCAAGCTCCACCAGGGGAGCTTCAGGCTGGACGTTAGGAGGAAGTTTTTCCCAGAAAGGGTCATTGGGCAGTGTCAGAGGCTGCCCAGGGAGGTGATTGATTCCCCTTCCTTGGAGGTGTTTAAGGGACGGGTGGCCGAGGTGCTGAGGGACATGGGTTAGTGTTTGATGGGAATGGTTGGACTCCATGATGCGGTGGGTCTCTTCCAACCTGGTGATTCTATGATCTAAAAGTCCTTCCTGTTTCTTGCCTGTAGTTGGTGGGCTGCTGCAATCCAAATTTGCCAACATCATCTTCCAGTCACCAAGTGCTGCTCCGCAGGATCTCAGTGGACCCAGAACATCGAGCAGCCCCCCTGCCTCTGCCCCTTGGGCAGCAGCTTCTCCAGTTGCGTCTGCGTTCTCGGTGCCGCCATCCCTCCCTGAGGTACAGATGAAAACAGTCGGCGTCCGTGGGCAGCAGGGGCTTGTACCCCTGGAAAAGTCCATCACGTATGGAAAAGGGAAGCTCCTGATGGACATGGCTCTCTTCATGGGACGCTCCTTCCGTGTGGGCTGGGGTCCCAACTGGACCCTCGTCAATTGTGGAGATCAGCTGAGTGGATCGAGTGAAATGGAAGATGTTCAGTGTGAGTCCGTGGAATATGGATTCCTGCCAGCTCCCGTCACTCCAAAATCGTGAGTAGTCCTGACATACTCTTCACGCTGGAATTAACTTTCCCCTTTCCTATTTAAAGCCATCCCCCTTCATCCTCTCACTCCATCCCCTTGTAAGAAGTCCCTCCCCAGCTTCTCTGGAGCCACATTCCATACTGGAAGCTGCTCTGAGGTCTGCCTGGAGGCAGGTATCACCTGTGCGGCCTCCTCTGGACCTGTTCCAACAGTTCTGGATCCTTCTTATCTTAGTGATTCCAGAACTGGACTCGGGACTCCAGGTTGGGTGGAGGAGAATCCCCTCCCTTGCCCTGTTGGCCGTGAGGTTTATTTGACAAAGTGTGAGTTTGAACCCTAGACTAACAAGTTGGTTCTTACTCATCTGTGACCTCTGGTCTCGCTGTCTCGATGTTAAAATTCAGCTGCTCTGCGAGGGGTCGAGTTCCTTGCGTGGAGGACAGTTCAGCATTGCTACCGGTTTCTGTCTTCTTTCTTCCTCCAGACTCTCGGAATCGTCTTTCAAGGTCCACGTGGAGAAGCTGAGCTTGGAGCAGCGCAAGGTGGAGAGAGACAAGCAGCTGTACCTCATCCCTCTGGAGATCAAGCTGAAACACAGCACTGTCCACGTGGATGATCACTGTCCTCTCCTAGCACCCAACCCAGGAGTGTCTGCGATTCACGACTACGCTGACTGGGTTAGGAAGGCTTCGGAGGACCCCGATGTGACAGAGAGTGAGTGTGGAATAACTCTCCTCACAACAGTGATAGCAAATCTGGGAAACGATCCAGTTCAGGTTGAATCAGAGCAGTGAAATGTGAATAAAACAGAAAAATTGACTGTTCACCTTTTTTTCTGAAAGCATAAATGGGATTGAGGAGCCAGCTGACTCCCTGCATTAGCTTGTGACGGATACCCTACACGGTTATGCTTATTAAAATCCCATACAACTCCTCTCGCAATATTCTTTCACATGTTTCTGACTCCGTGATGGAAACTCTGTCCCGACAGGTGTGGTGAAGCACTGGTGCTTGACGTGGACTCTGTGTGAAGCCATCTGGGGGAACCTGAAGGAGCTGGAGGCCAGCCTGGAGGACCCCAGCGACTACATCCTCACCCTGGAGCGCAGGAAAGCCTTTTCTCGCTGGCTGTCGGAGACTGCTGCCAGGCGGATCGAGGAGGAGGTCTCTCTGTCCCGACACGGAAATCACGTAGAGGCCGTGTTCAGCTGCCTCACGGGGAAGAGAATTGGCGAAGCTTGTCGACTGGCCCAGCAGTCAGGTGAGATGCTTCAAACTTTTGATGCATAAAGAGAGGAGGCATAAAGAGAATTTAAGCTTTGAGAGCTGATGGTAACTGTCCTCTCTGCCTGTGGAGTTTTCCTCTATCAGGCAGTGGCTAAGGTGGAGGCCAGTTGTCTGCTTGAGAACCTGGTGATGTTTCTGCTGCCTTCATAGAATCACCAGGTTGGAAGAGACACACCGGATTATCGAGTCCAAGTGTTCCTATCAAAATTCTGGAGAATCTGGAAGTCAAAGGGGTGTGTGTTTATCTGGATGCCTCCTAAAGGTGACTGTGGGTCTCCAGTACGAGGGTATCGAGAGGCCTGGGGATGGCACAGGGATGTACTCGGCAGCTTTTGTGATGGTTTAGGTCAGTTCAGTGTTCAACAACGAACCTAGAACCACAGAAGCAGTTAATCCCATCACAGTATGTAAGTGGCTAAATGGAAGCCGATGTGCAGGTACATCACTGCCTTGAATGAGTTGGAGGTTCAGGACTCAAACCCAGAGGGGAAGAATATGATGATTTATTGCAATTCCTGGTAATTCTCAGCCCTTCTGGGAAAGGTGTTTGAGGAGGCTCCACAGTTTTTCCACGTAATGAGGTATCTCGTTAGCTTGTTTTTCTCCCTTCTGCAACTTCACGTGCAAGCACAGAGTTAAGGCCAGAGTGAAGTGATGTGGCACATGCAATCGAGGGTCTCCACCGCTGTGCCAGCCCTTTTTCTTTCCTGTACCACGTGCCAGACCCTCCTGTTGGATCCCTCCACAGGAGAACTCCAAGTGCATTGCAAATCGTAAGCAGCCTGAGAGTCTGGTGCGTCTCTTCTTCTCTGATCACTGAAACAGTGGCAGCTCTGGAGCTCAACCTGCTCTTAATGGTAGTTGGGAGATTGCACAGAATCTAAAGAGGCAAAACTTGCTTGGTTTGGCTCCGGCCGTCTCCTCAACACCCCCCGTTTCTCAGGAAGGGCTGCCAGACCTTCAGTGTTTCATCCTAGCAGGAACTTGCACAGGTAAGTTTGCCTCAGCCACCAAAAAGTGCCTTCAGGAGCACAGCACCTCCCGTTGTTCTGACATAATCAAGTGTTGTCCAAGGAGAAGAGCTATTACTACACCTTCAGCATCCTTTTCTCTGCTAATCCTATTTTTTTTTCATTGATTCCTGTTGATGCCTCTTCCTATCGAAAGAGATTTCTAGCAACTTCCCATTGGCTCCTCCCTCAACATTAAATTCGGTTAAAAACTAGATGTGGAATTTCTTGTAAAGCAGGGAGCAGCAGAACTAGGGAAGGGATCGTGGCACTGTTGAGGCTCTGTCTCAGATCCCGAGAAGGATCATGAGGGGCTGGATCATGTCCAGAGAAGAGGGAACAGAGCTGGAGAAGGGTCTGGAGAACAGGGGTCGTGAGAGGAGGCGGCTGAAGGACCCGAGTGGGTTTAGCCTGGAGAAAAGGAGGCCGAGAGGTCTCCTCATCACCATGTGCCCACAAGGAGGTTGTACAGGGATGAGAGTTGGTCTCTTTGCCCGAGTGACAGGATGAGAGGGAATCGCCTCGTGTTGTGCCAGGGTAGGCTTGGAAAAATTGAGAAAAAATCCTTCACAGAAAGGGGACTCAGGCCTGGCAGAGGCCGCCCAGAGAGGTGGTGAAATCACTGTCCCTGGAGGGATCCAAAAGATGAGCAGGTGAGGGGCTCAGGATGGTTTAGTAGCTGACAGGGACAGTTGGACTCCATCTCAGAGGTTTTTTCCAACCAAGTGGTTGTATGATTGTATTTGAAGCTCCTTTTTTGTTTAGTATCTCCTTTGAATGGCTTTTAGTTGCTGTTATTTTCAGTTGAGCTCCTGTTAAGCTACCTCAAGTTCATTTTAAAAACACACATTTCCAGAACCCAGTGACTTGGTCTTTTATGTAAGCTCAAATCTTAACACTTTTCCCCTGCTTTGGGGAGTCTCTCCTTCCCTTTCCTTTGCCTTCTCCTCTCTGCCTTTTTACTGCATCATAATAGATGTTTGTAGAGTGACTTATTTGATAAGAAATGACAGAATCATGGAATGCGTTGGAAGGGACCTTGAAGCCCATTCAGTTCCTCCCTCCACCTCCCACAACATCAGGTTGCTCGGAGGCTTTTTAGAAAGGCCTGGAGGGAAGATGGCTCTAAATTGGAGAGGGGAAGATTTAGACTAAGCTTTATTGGAAATTCTTGACAATGAGCTTGTTAAGACCCTGGAACAGGTTGCCCAGGGAAAGCGGCGGCTGCTCCATCCCCGAAGACGTTCGAGGCCAGGTTGGAAGGGGCTTGGAGCCCCTGATCCAGTGGGAGGTAGGGGCGATGTTTAACAAGTTTGCAGGTGACACTGAGCTGTGTGGAAGTGTGGATCTGCTGGAGGGTCGGGAGGCTCTGCAAAGGGACCTAAACAGGCTGGATCCATGGGCTGAGTCCAACGGCATGAGGTTTAACACGGCCAAATGCCGCGTCCTGCACTTCGGGCACAACAACCCTATGCAGAGCTACAGACTGGGAGAAGTCTGGCTGGAAACTGCCAGGAGGAGAGGGACCTGGGGGGGTTGGTCGACAGAGACTGACCATGAGCCAGCAGTGTGCCCAGGGGGCCAAGAAGGCCAATGGCATCCTGGCTTGGATCAGAAACGGTGTGACCAGCAGGGCCAGGGAGGTGATTCTCCCTCTGTACTCAGCTCTGGTGAGGCTGCTCCTCGATTCCCGTGTTCAGTTGTGGGGCCCTCAGCACAAGAAGGGTGTTGAGGCTCTGGAGTGAGTCCAGAGAAGAGCAATGAAGCTGGGGAAGGGGCTGGAGAACAGGCCTGATGAGGAGTGGCTGAGAGAGCTGGGGGTGTTTATCCTGGAGAAGAGGAGGCTGAGAGGAGACCTCATTACTCTTTACAACTACCTGAGAGGAGGTTGTGGAGAGGAGGGAGCTGGGCTCTTCTGCCAAGGGACAGGGGACAGGACGAGAGGGAATGGCCTCAAACTCTGCCAGGGGAGATTTAGGCTGGAGGTTAGGAGGAAGTTTTACCCAGAAAGGGTCATTGGTCACTGGCAGAGGCTGCCCAAGGAGGTGGTTGATTCCCCTTCCCTGGAGGTGTTTAAGGCACAGGTGGATGAGGTCTTGAGGGACTTGGTTTAGTGTTTGAAAGGAATGGTTGGACTAGAAGATCCGATGGGTCTCTTCCAACCTGGTTGTTCTATGATTCTAATGGAATGAGGTGATCCTCAAGTATCTAACTCAAAGTCTCCCATTGCAGGTGACCACCGGCTGGCCCTGCTGCTGTCCCAGCTGGCCGGCAGCCAGCCCGTGCGGGACCTGCTCACCATGCAGCTGGTGGACTGGCACCGGCTGCAGGCCGACTGCTTCATCCAGGAGGAGCGGCTGCGCATCTTCGCCCTGCTCGCAGGGAAGCCTGTAAGTCCCATCCCTCAACTCTTCTGGTGCTGACACGGCTTTCCCTTCCTCCTGAGAAACGCTCGCGAGTCCAAGAGTGAAACCGAGGCCTGCATCTCGTGAAGCAGCGTTAGTTAAGGCTGAGGGGACACACAGAGACACCTATATTTGTCCGGCCTTTTCCACCCCTCAAAAACCCCCGTTCTCGAGGTCCCGGCACTGGGCAGAAGTGGGGAGGGAGGGGAAAGGGGTTCTGGGGTTCCTGGAGCTGAGCCCTGAGGTGACTGGGGAGGGAATGGGGTGAGTAGGGAGGCTGGAGTTGAGCCCCAAAGCAGTGGGGAAGGACAGGAATGGAGTTACTGGGATTGCTGGAGCTGAGCCCCAAAATGATGGGGAGGGAAACGAGTTGTGGGCTTCCTGGAGCTGAGCCCCGAGGTGATGAGGAGGGAACGGGGTGACTGGGGAGGCTGGAGTCGAACCCCAAAGCAGTGGTGACAGAATGGAATGGGGTGACTACAGTTGGACTCGATGATCCAGTGGGTCTCTTCCAACCTGGTTGTTCTATGATTCTTTCTATGATTCTATGAGTATTTATTCTTAAGGCCCTTTCCAGCCCCTTAACTCTTGTTGGTTTTTATGAAGTCAGACTCAACTCTGTGCTCTGTTTCTTCAGGTGTGGCAGTTATCGGAGAGAATCAGCATCAACGTGTGCTCACTGCTGGACTGGAAGCGATGTGTCGCCGTTCACCTCTGGTACCTCCTCCCTCCAACAGCCTCCATTTCCAAGGCACTCGCCATGTACGAGTCGGCCTTTCAGGTGGGTCACTTGGGCCTTGTTGAAGGATTTGCTGCCGGGAGGATTCTGTGAGCAGTCGAGTGTCGCTGCAGATGTGCACAATCGTAGAATTCCACAAGGTGGAATTGTGCAGGGTCGTTGTTTCAGCTGCCACAGCATCGGATCCTTTCATCAGCTCTAATGAGGAGTTCTCGCAGCACTTCAATCCTATGGGAATGTTCCTTCTCCCATCGGAATGGGAATAACGCGCTGGAGCTGAAGCTGTTAGTAGCTGTAGGGACTCAAAGCCTGTAGGATGTTCTGGTAGTGACTTATTCCAGTGATAACAAAGTGATAACAAAGGCTACGGAAGCTGGAGAAGGGACTGGAGCACACGTCTTATGAGGAGCAGTGGAGGGACCTGGGGTGGATTCATCTGGAGAAAAGGAGGCTGAGGGGAGGCCTCATCCATCAACCTGAAAGGAGGTTGTGGAGAGTTGAGTGCTGGTTTCTTCTCCCAAGTGACGGGTGATAAGGGAAGAGGGAATGGCCTCAGGCCTTGAGTGTTGCTGTAGAGCTGTCAGCCTCGCTATAAAGACAAAGGGCTCGACCGAAATAAGTGCTTAATCATGTAACGAGAGGTAGTTTATCCCTCGATCCAAATGCCTAAAGACAGCATGAGCACAGCAGCAACTCCAGTAGCTTCTAGTCAATATGTGCTTAATGCTGCAAGAGTATTTGGTGTCACCTCCATACACGGTGTGAGTATTGGCTGTGGATGTTTCTTCCTGGACTTCAGAAAAGCCTTTGACACAGTTTCTCACAGTATTCTGGTGTGGAAACTGTCACCTCTGGCCTGGACACTTTCACCTTCCCTGGAGGTGTTTAAGGCACACGGGTAGATGAGGTCCTGAGGGACATGGTTTAGTGTTTGATAGGAATGGTTGGACTCCATGATCCGATGGGTCTCTTCCAACCTGGTGATTCTATGATTCTAAGACAGCTGCACACTCTCCTGGGTGGAAACTGGTTGTCTGGAGGGCCCAGAGAGTGGTGGGAAATGGAGCAAACTCCAGCTGGAGGCCAGTTCCAAGTGGTGTCCCCAGGGCTCAGTGCTGGGTCCAGCCCTGCTCAAGGTCTTCATCAATGACCTGGATGAAGGCATCGAGGGCTCCCTGAGCAAAACTGGAGATGACACTGAGCTGGGTGGAAGTGTGGATCTGCTGGAGGGTCGGGAGGCTCCAAAGGGATCTGACCAGGCTGGATCCATGGGCTGAGACCAACGGGATGAGGGTTAACGAGGCCAAATGGGGGATCCTGCCCTTGGGGCACAACAACCCTGAGCAGCTTCAGACTAGAAGTCTGGCTGGAAAGTGCCTGGAGGAGAAGGAGCTGGGGGTGCTTGTTGAAGAGGAGGCAGCAGTGTGCCCAGGTGGCCAAGAAGGCCAAGGGCATCTTGGTTTGGAGCAGAGCCGGCCTGGCCAGCAGGGCCAGGGAGGTTCTTCTCCCTCTGGACTGCTGGTGAGACTGCTTCTCAAATCCTGTGTTCAGTTGTGGGCCCCTCAGCACAAGAAGGATGTTGAGGCTCTGGAGCGAGTCCAGAGAAGAGCAACAAAGCTGGGGAAGGGGCTGGAGAACAGGCCCTATGAGGAGCGGCTGAGAGAGCTGGGGGTGTTTCTCCTGGAGAAGAGGAGGCTGAGGAGAGATCTCATTACTCTCTGCAACTCCCTGAGAGGAGGTTGTGGAGAGGAGGGAGCTGGGCTTTTCTCCCAAGGGACAGGATGAGAGGGAATGACCTCAAGCTCCACCAGGGGAGATTTAGGCTGGACATTAGGAAAATGTTTTTCCCAGAAAGGGTCACTGGACACTGGTGGAATCTGCCCAGGGAGGGGGTTGATTCCCCTTCCCTGGAGGGTTTAAGGGACGGGTGGACGAGGTGCTGAGGGACGTGGGTTAGTGTTTGATAGGAATGGCTGGACTCCATGATCCGGTGGGTCTCTTCCAACCTGGTGATTCTCTGATTCCTTGAGAGACAACAATATGGCAGCTCAGTGCCCTGTAAAGCAATTCTTGTTGTCTCGGTGTGTTGCTCATGATCCAGGGATGCTCCATCTTTATTCAGCCAAGTCGTGTGGGCCTCCAGCCCTAAAACCATCCAAGAACACAGAGAACTGCCCCTGTCTCCATGGGGTGGCTTTTTTTAGAGCTCAGGGGATACGAACAAGCTGGATCCATGGGATGAGACCAATGGGATGAGGTTCCACCACAGCAAGTGGTGAGACCTGCATTTTGGATGCAGCAACCCCCATGGTTGATGGTTTAGGAAGAGCAGCTGGAAAGCTGCCTGGCAGAGAAGGGACCCGTGCACGTTGGTTGACACAAGCCAGCACTGGCCTGGGTGGCCAAGAAGCCCGTTGGCATCTTGGCCTGTATCAGAAAGAGCGTGGCCAGCAGGACCAGGCGTTGTCCCCCTGCACTTAGTGCTGGTGAGGTCGCAGCTTGAATCCTGGGCTCGGATTTGGGCCTCTCGCAGCGAGAAAGACCTTGAGGGACTGGAGTGTGCCTGGAGAAGGGAATGGAGCTGTTAAAGGGTCTGGAGTACAAGTGTTATGAGTGACCTGGGGTTGTTTAGCCTGGAGAAGAGGAGGCTGAGGGGAGACCTCATCACTTGCAGAGAGCTCCGAGAGCTCCGTCGTGATCCTGCTGAGGAATTAGGAATGTGGCTTTGTTCTCGGTGATATCGATAAACTTACTGTTCAAACTGTTTCTTTAGAACACATTAGAGAGTGAGAAGTACGCCTGCTGCCCCCTCCCTCCCTACCTGGAAGATTCTGGTTGTGTCATCGAGGACGACACCAATGCAGGACGACCTCTGCGAGACGTCTGCTTCCATTTGTTAAAGCTCTACAGTGACAGGTAAGTGGGTAAAGCATTAAGCTTTGCCCATCGGTGACTTCTTGAATTCCCAACCCAGGGGGTGATATCGGCTTCAGCCCTTACTGAACCGGTTCCAGCAGTCAAGCTGCCCAGCACCTCTGCTCCTAGAGCGTATGAAGAGACTCCAGCTGGTAGAGATGATGAAACTTGAGCTTTGGAGCACAATCGCAGTTTCGTTCCTCTGTTAGAGCTCTGCACTCCTCAGCCTCACTTCACCCTGGCTGCCCTTGAACTGAGCACACAGAAGAGGAAAAAGCTGGGGAAGGATTTAGAGCACAGACCCTCGGAGAGCAGCTGAGGGAGCTGGGATGGTTTACTCCTAGTTTGACTTTCATTTCATCTCCAGTTGGAGGAAGGTTTCCATTTTCCTTGCTGCTTCTTACCTAACTTCAGGGTTACCAGGAAAACCTGGTATCCTGTGCTGCTCGCATTTTGTTCTCTCCCACATATCTTTATGTGTCCAGTGGAGCAAAAAGTTCAGCTTAGTCCACGTAATAGATCTATGTAGTCAGTGAATGCAGAAGACAATAACGTCTGCAGAGTTTGTTTCGTTCAGATAGATGAATCTGAGAGGATAAAGTCTCCGATGTGCAGTAAAAACGATATATTTCTGTGTTTGCTGCTAGAAATATGAGGTTTATGATGTTTGAAGACACCTGAACAAGACAGAGTTTGTGTCAGACAATACTATGGGGCTTAGATCCCTGACTTCTATCTTAGGCTTTTAGAAAGTCTCAACAGAACCTCAAGACCCTTTGAAGGCCTCTTCCCAGTTCCTTGGTCTCCGGTGGATGGTGTGAGAGATCAATCCATCCGTAGACCTGCTCCACCCCTGGAGCACAAACAGCAAATATGGAATAATTTGAGGTGGATGAAGGGAAAGAACTAACTAGCACCAGTTTCTGAATTCGTGTGGACGCAATTAGCTGTTTACGTGACAAGTGTTTTTTTCCCTGCAGGCACTATGACCTCGACCAGCTCCTGGACCCTCGGAGTGTGACGTCTGACCCTCTGGACTATCGCCTGAGCTGGCACCTGTGGGAAGTGCTGCGAGCCCTGAATTACACTCACCTCTCCAAGCAGAGCCAGGGGGTGCTCAACGCCAGCTTCGCTGCCCAGCTGGAAAGCGAAGGCCTTTGGGAATGGGCTGTCTTTGTTCTGCTGCACGAGCCCGACACGCAGTGAGTGAAAGGATTTAATTCTTCTGTAGGTTCTTTCCCTTGAAAATTGCATGTTTGTTAGGCCTTCTATGTGGTTATTGTATCCTACGTCATGTCGAACTGGAACTGCACAGCTGGAGAACTTAGAATTAGAGAATCTCCAGGTTGGAAGAGACCCACCGGATCATGGAGTCCAATCGTTCCCATCAAACACTAACCCATGTCCCTCAGCACCTCGTCCACCCGTCCCTTAAACCCTCCAGGGAAGGGGAATCAACCCCCTCCCTGGGCAGCCTCTGATACTGCCCAATGACACTTTCTGGGAAAAACTTTTTCCTGATTTCCAACCTAAATCTCCCCTGGTGGAGCTTAAGGCCATTCCCACTCGTCCTGTCCCCTGTCCCTTGGGAGAAGAGCCCAGCTCCCTCCTCTCCACAACCTCCTCTCAGGGAGTTGCAGAGAGCAATGAGGTCTCCCCTCAGCCTCCTCTTCTCCAGGAGAAACACCCCCAGCTCTCTCAGCTGCTCCTCTTCTTCTCCAGCCCCTTCCCCAGCTTCGTTGCTCTTCTCTGGACTCTCTCCAGAGCCTCAACATCCTTCTTGTGCTGAGGGGCCCAGAACTGGACACAGGATTCGAGGAGCAGTCTCACCAGTGCCGAGTCCAGGGGGAAAAGAACCTCCCTGGCCCTGCTGGTCACACCATTTCTGATCCAAGCCAAGATGCCCTTGGCCTTCTTGGCCCCCTGGGTCCCTGCTGGCTCCTCTTCAACCAACACCCTCAGCTCCTTCTCCTCCAGCCACACTTCTCCTAGTCTGGAGCTGCTCAGGGTTGTTGTGCCCCAAGGGCAGGAGGCGGCGTTTGGCCTCGTTAACCCTCATCCCGTTGGTCTCAGCCCATGGATCCAGCCTGGTCAGATCCCTTTGGAGCCTCCCTACCCTCCAGCAGATCCACACTCCCACCCAGCTCAGTGTCACCCCCAAACTTGCTCAGGGAGCCCTCGATGCCTTCATCCAGGTCACTGATAAAGACCTTGAGCAGGGCTGGACCCAGCACTGAGCCCTGGGGACACCACTTGTCACTGGCCTCCAGCTGGAGTTAACTCCATTTCCCACCACTCTCTGGGCCCTCCAGACAACCACTTTCCACCCAGAAGAGTGTGCGCCTGTCCAGAGGTGACAGTTTCCGCAGCAGAATTTTTTGAGAAACTGTGTCAGAGGCTTTGCTGAAGTCCAGGAAGATCCATCCACAGCCTTTCCCTCATCCAGCAGCTGAGTCACTTTGTCATAGAAGGCGATCAGGTTTGGTGACTGGAGTTGGCGTAACGCGTGTTCCTCTCTCCCCAGCACACGGGAGAAGGCCGTGCGGGAGCTCCTGAGCCGGCATTGTGCTCTCTCAGAGACACCAGAGTCCTGGGCCAAGGAGGCTTTCCTGACCCAGCGACTCTGCGTTCCGCCCGAGTGGATTCACGAAGCAAAGGCCGTTCGAGCCAGGATGGAGGGCGACAAGCATAAAGAAGCCCTCTTCTTGTTCAAGGCCGGGCACTGGAACCAGTGTCACAAGCTGGTTGTCAGGCACTTGGCCTCAGGTGAGTCTGCTCTCCTCATTTTCTGTGTGTGCTGTTCCAAGAGGGAGTGAAGTCCAGCAGGAACGAGGTGTTCGGCGATAGGAGGGGGTAGGGCTGTTTCTAGCGACAGGATTAGACAGCGAAGGCTGTTTCCGAACAGCTCTCGCTTGGTACTCGGCCTGATAATTACCGCAAACACACGAGAAAGGGCAGCACTTAACCCTCTGCACAACCACCTGTGCCAGAGGGAGCCCTGGGGAGCAAGGGCAGCAGTCCTGGAGCTCCTGGAGCTCCCTGCTGATCCGTTTCTTACACATTTTGTTTCTTCAGACGCTATTATTAATGAAAACTACAAGTACCTAAAAGGATTCCTGGAAGATCTTGCCCCTGCGGAGCGCAGTGCGCTCATCCAGGACTGGGAGACGGCAGGGCTGGTCTACCTGGATTACATCCGTGTGATTGAGATGCTTGACAGGATTCAGCAGGTAAGGAACTAAAACAGCGATTCTGTGATTACTCTGACAACCTGCTCTGAGCACAGGTTGGGAAAGTTGGAGTTGTTCAGCCTGGAGAAGTCCCTTAGAGCAGCTCTCAGTGTGGAAAGAGGCTGCGGAACAGCTGAGGAGGGACTTCTGACCAGGGCCTGGGGTGACAGGACAAGGGGAACAGCTTTAAATTGGAAAGGGGGAGATGTAGATTGGACATTAGGAAGAAATTCTTGATGAGGGTGGCCCAGGCTGCCCCGAGGAGCTGTGGCTGTCCCATCCCTGGAGGGGTTCCAGGCCAGGCTGGATGGGGCTTGGAGCCCCTGATCCAGCGGGAGGTGTCCCTGCCCATGGATGGGTTGCAACTCCATGGGCTTTGAGGTCCCTTCCAACCTAAACTTGATTCTGTGATTTGAATTTGGTTTCAGACTTGCCATTTCCCCACCTCAGGTGCTAACTGCAAACGGTTCTAGTGTAGCTTGTCCGATTTTGGTGAACCCCAGCAGTCCACGAGCGACTCTGCTGTCAGGCTTTATCTCACTCAGAGGCTGCTTTTTTTTTTTTTTTATTATTTCCAGCTGGATTGTTCCACCTACGAGCTGGAGCGGTTACACACCAAAGTGACGTCGCTGTGCAACAGGATAGAGCAGATCGAGTGCCGCAGCGCCAAGGACCGACTGGCGCAGTCTGGTACAGCCGCATCACGTTCAGTTCTGGGCCCCTCAGCACAAGAAGGATGTTGAGGCTCTGGAGCGAGTCCAGAGAAGAGCAATGAGGCTGGGGAAAGGGCTGGAGAAGAAGCCTGAGGGATCTGGGGGTGTTTCTCCTGGAGAAGAGGAGGCTGAGAGGAGACCTCATTGCTCTCTGCAACTCCCTGAAAGGAGGTTGTGGAGAGGAGGGAGCTGGGCTCTTCTCCCGAGGGACAGGATGAGAGGGAATGGCCTCAAGCTCCGCTAGGAGAGGCTCAGGATGGACATTAGGATGATGTATTTCTCAGAAAGGGTCATTGGGCACTGGCAGAGGCTGCCCAGGGAGGGGATTGAATCACCTTCCCTGGAGGGTTTAAGGGACGGGTGGACGAGGTACTGAGGGACACGGGTTATTGATTGATGGGAATGGTTGGACTTGATGATCCGGTGGGTCTCTTCCAACCTGATGATTCTGTGAGATGCCGACATGCCAGTTCCAGCTCCAGAGCGAGGTGTGGGGCCTGCAGAAAACACTTCTCTCTTTCTTCCCTTTCCAGACATGGCCAAGCGCATTGCGAACCTGCTGCGGGTGGTGCTGAGCCTGCAGCACACCCCTGAGCCCGTCTCGGACTCCGTGCCCGACCTGCAGCGCGTTCCTCTGCGCCTCCTCGCTCCCCACATCGGGCGGCTGCCCATGCCGGAGGACTATGCCTTGGAGGAGCTCCGCAGCCTCACCCAGTCCTACCTGCAGGAGCTGACGGTGCTGACTCACTGAGGAAGGACCCTTCCACCAACGGACAGATGATTTCACAGTTAATAAACTCTTATTTTTGTTCTGAGGGTGAGCAGCCTCTCCAGCCACACAGGTTTTTCCGTAGAGGTGTACGTGGGCCAACACAGGAGTCACGTGGGGGAGCATGGAGACTGTGGTTGGACCTTGCTGGCTGCAGCCTCAGCCACACCACGTTTTCCTAGCAGCAGTCAAGAGCCTCTTGCCAAACCCACCTGCACCCGAGGTCGCACCTGTGCAGGTGAGCACGGTGTGGGCTTCATCTCCTTGGCAGACCCTTTCCACCCCTTTTGGTGCAGCACAGAGGGTGGTGAAGCAGCTTCTGGGACAGTTTTCCATCAGCAGACTCCTGCTGCGGTGGGAACCGAGTCACCTTTGGCACCTGAACCAACCCTGGACACACTTCCGCTGGAGCTGCTTGTGAAAGGCTTGCTCTGTGGGCAGGGGAGGGAGAAGAAACTTGAGGTTCAGAAGTGTCTTTTTCGTGTATTCTCTTGTTAATTTTGAGACCTGCGAACCTGTTGTTTCTCTCCTTTCCTCACCCTCTGTCTTCAAAGCAAGCGGCTTCCCTGGCTCGGGAGGTGACGCCTCCAAGGATGGGAGTCTCCTCGGGTCCCAACAGTAAAATACAGGTGCTTGTCCTGGGAGCTGCTGTGCTCTGGGATTATTCCAGGCTTCTCATAGGAGAGGGCAGATTCCACCCCAAAATGCAGACTGCCCAGAGGTCTAGTGTGGCAGCCAGAGGGCCTCTTGGCCCCTGTGGAGGCAACGGAACACACACGGTTGTGTGTGCAAGTGCCTGGTTGCCTGGGAACCCCTCGGCCAGCACTGTCTTTGCTGTGTCCTGGGCTGCCTTGACCACCTAGAGGGCAAAATATCCCACGCGTGAACAACTGACTGTGTCCATGTGCTCTGGTGTGTTCAGTCCTTGCTCTGCTGTGTTCAGAAACCGACTATTTTTGGAAGAGAAAAGCTGTCTCGGTCTGCTCTGGCTCCACCTCTGCCGCAGCCCCAGCAGCTCCCACCCTGCCTGCTGCCACTTGGTGTTGGCCCCTTGAAGGTCTTTATGCATGAGGATTCTGTAAAGGTTTTTATTAAAAAAGTTATAAATAAATGATCTAGATTATTTTCCTGTCTTTTTGAAAACAAGAAATAAAATGTTTATAGTATTCCCACAGTTTCCTTTGCTTTTTAAGTAAGGTTTCAGTTCCCTAGGCATATGACCCTTGTCCAGCCTGACCTGAGCATGCAGGGACGGTGCTGGCAAAGCTGGAGTCTCCCTGGAGCTGGATAGAATCATAGAAGGATTCACTTGGCAGAAGAGCCCAGCTCCCTCCTCTCCACAACCTCCTCTCAAGGAGTTGCAGAGAGCAATGAGATCTCCCCTCAGCCTCCTCTTCTCCAGGAGAAACACCCCCAACTCTCTCAGCCGCTCCTCTTCTTCTCCAGCCCCTTCCCCAGCTCCATTCCCTTCTCCACACTCGCTCCAGCCCCTGAAGGTCTCTCTTGGAGTCAAGGAGCCAGCACTGACCCCAGGATTCCAGGTTGGGTCTCCCCAGAGGGAGAAGAACCTCCCTGTCCCTGCTGGCCAGGCTGGCTCTGCTTCGAGCCAAGGTGCCCTTGGCCTTCTTGGCCCCCTGGGTCCCTGCTGCCTCCTCTTCAACCAACACCCCCAGCTCCTTCTCCAGGAGCCACACTTCTAATCTGGAGCTGCTCAGGGTTGTTGTGCCCCAAGGGCAGGACGCGGTGTTCGGCCTCGTTAACTGTCATTCCGTTGGTCTCAGCCCATGGATCCAGCCTGGTCAGATCCCTTTGGAGCCTCCCGACCCTCCAGCAGATCCGCACTTCCACCCAACTCAGTGTCATCTCCAAACTCACTCAGGGAGCCCTCGATGCCTTCATCTAGCTCATGGATGAAGACATTGAACAGGACCCAGCACTGAGCCCTGGGGACACCACTTGTCACTGGCTTGTAACCACTTGTCACCAGCTTGTAACCACCTGTCACTGGATGGATGGAAGTGAAGAGCGGCAGGGGAGGTGTTTACAGGTACATCCAAGCTGGGAGACTCAGGAAAAGAGGTCTCTGTGTGACATGGGAACAGTGTCTTGAGCACAAAGCACACGGAAAAGGTTCTGAGTGTCATCTTCATCTTGGCCTTTACAGGTACAAGTGGCCCTTGACAGCCTCAGCTCCCTGAGGGAAAATGCCAGAGTGAGAAAGAGATGGAGAGGAGGCGAAGGAGCACTGGGATTAACTGGGCATCCCCTGGCTCTGGTACTGGGCTCCTGGGCTACAAGTTCAGGGCCATCAGGGGAAGGCTCCCTCAGAGCCTTGGGAGTGAAATCAATGACAAACACTTTTGCCGTTCACAGATCGAGGCCTCCTGCTCCCCAGGGTGGAGTGATGCTGCCTTTCCAGCGACAGGGCTGGGGGGAACCTGCTCCCCAGTACCAGCTCTGGGTCACAAAAAGCTGTAAAAGCAGCATCAGTTTGCATCTCGTCACACGCTCAGGGTGGGTGTCCCGCTCTGCTGGCACTGCCGGATGTTAAACGCGACACCGAGCGGTGCAGGGAGCCAGGTCACCCCAGCTTCGCCTCCTTCCATTATCCTAATTGCAGCTCTGCAACCCCAGCTGGGGCGCTGGGCAGAGGAGCAGCGCGGCTGGGGGCGAAGGCTTGGGATGAATAATTCACGGCCTGGAAACAGAATCCTTAGCCTTAAAACCGGTTGGTGCCCTGCTTGACATCTGCTGCTGGGGATCTTCTTGGGAGCGACGCCAGGGAAGCACTGGGGAGAGCAGAGTCGGTGTCCGGCTGCAGAGAGGGAGCTGGGGAGCTGCTTCTGCAACCTGCAGCAGGGACCTCTCTGCTGCTGCTGCTGCTGCTGCTGCTTTCTCTCCTGGGTCAGAGAATCAGAGAATCACCAGGTTGGAAGAGACCCACCGGATCATCGAGTCCAACCATTCCCATCAAACACTAACCCATGTCCCTCAGCACCTCGTCCACCCGTCCCTTAAACACCTCCAGGGAAGGGGAATCAACCCACTCCCTGGACAGATTCCACCAGCTCTCAGTGACCCCTTCCATGAAATATTTCAACCTGAATGTCCAGCCTGACCCTCCCCTGGTGGAGCTTGAGGCCATTCCCTCTCATCCTGTCCCTTGGGAGAAGAGCCCAGCTCCCTCCTCTCCACAACCTCCTCTCGGGGAGTTGCAGAGAGTAATGAGGTCTCCCCTCAGCCTCCTCTTCTCCAGGAGAAACACCCTCAGCTCTCTCAGCTGCTCCTCTTCTTCTCCAGCCCCTTCCCCAGCTTCGTTGCTCTTCTCTGGACTCACTCCAGAGCCTCAACATCCTTCTTGTGCTGAGGGGCCCACAACTGAACAAGGGATTCAAGGACTGGTCTCATTTCCCTTAACCTCCCTGGACTTCGTTCTTGCCAAGCAGGAATAATCTTCCTGTTCCTGGGGTTGTGTGTGAGAGAGAAGAAAGTGCTGCTATTAATGTGAAGGTGGAGGTAGTTGACCTTAACTGTTAAGTGTGTGTTTAAAAGGTGCTCAGCCCATGTTAACTGTTGGTAAATATTTGAATTACCCACACGGGTCTAAGATTTTATTTTCTGGTTTAGAATTAAATTCTCTCTCTTCTGTCTTTCCTTCTGCCTCGTTCCAAAGCCTCGGGGGGGGGGGGGGGGGGGGGGAAAAATCTCTATTTGCAATATGAGAAAGAGCAACTTGGATAAAACCACATTGGTTTTGAACCATTTTGATGGGAATGGTTGGACTCGATGATCCGGTGGGTCTCTTCCAACCTGGTGATTCTATGATTCGTGATGTTTGGGGGGTGTGTGGCTGCTGGCACAGCCCTCTCTGTGCCCCCAGCCCCAAGGGGCTCAGCTGCCCCCAACCCCCCAGCTCCCACCCCCCCTCCCAGCTCCGAGCCCCTCCGGGGCTGCTCCCACTGCAGAGCTCACTGCTCCGAAACCGCTGCTGCGGGTCCCATCCCATCCCATCCCTGACGTCACCTCAGCCCTGGCAGGTGGCTCAGCCCCTCTCTGTGTCCCCAGCACAGCAGGATGGAGCCTGGAGCCCTCCCACTGCTCACCCTCTGCCTCCTGGTGCCGGGTAAGTACCGAGAGGGCAGCCAGGGGTGCTGAGCCCCCCCAGCCCAGCCCTGGTGGCCAGTGGCATCTTTGGGTGGGGGGGGGGGGGGGGTGAGGTCAGTGGGATGTGGGGGCTCGAAGGATGAGGGTCCCAGCGTGTCCCCCCAACCCTACTTGGCTGGCGATCGGGTCCCTGTGGCTGCACCCAGAGAGTCACAGAACGATAGAATCAGCAGGTTGGAAGAGACCCTCCGGATCATGGGGTCCCTGGGGAGGGAGGGGGTGGCTGTCCCTGCAGCTCCGGCTGTCCCAGCTCCTCCAGTCCTGCTCTGGGTCCCCGCAGGCTGCTGGGGGGCACAGGGCAGAGTCGCCTACAAGCTGCTCCACGACCTCTTTGCCAACTACTCCAGTGCCCTCCGACCCGTGGAGGACACGGACCGAGCGCTCAACGTCACCCTGCAGGTCACCCTCTCCCAGATCATCGACATGGTGAGTGCCACAGGGCACCAGCACCAGCTCTAGCTCATCCTTAGCCTTAAAACCGGTCGGTGCCTGCTTGACATCTGCTGCTTGAGGATCTTCTTGGGAAAGATGCTGGTCCAGACCCCTCAGAGCTAAACAGATGACCCCCAAGTCAGCTTAGACGACTTAGAGGCAGCTCAGAACCCCCAAAACTGGCACAGGGCATCCCCCAAAATTATTTAGGGCCACGTGAAACAAGCTCAGACCTTTCCAACCCCTCGAATCCAGCACAGGACACTCCCCAAAATTATCTTGGGCCACGTGAAACAAGCTCAGACCTTTCCAACCCCTCGAATCCAGCACAGGACACTCCCCAAAATTATCTTGGGCCACTTGAAACAAGTTCAGACCTTTCCAACCCCTCGAATCCAGCACAGGACACTCCCCAAAATTATCTTGGGCCACTTGAAACAAGCTCAGACCTTTCCAACCCCTCGAATCCAGCACAGGACACTCCCCAAAATTATCTTGGGCCACGTGAAACAAGCTCAGACCTTTCCAACCCCTCAAATCCAGCACAGGACACTCCCCAAAACTATTTTGGGCCACGTGAAACAAGCTCAGACCTTTCCGACCCCTCAAATAGAGTCGATCCCCTCAAAGGACACATCAGGACCTTGGCAGATGCTGCAAGTCTGGGGTCCAGGGTCTGTGCTGCCCACACCTTCCCTGTCTCTGGGGCAGGACGAGAGGAACCAGGTGCTCACCTCCTACCTGTGGGTGCGTCAGGCCTGGCTGGACGCTCACCTCACCTGGGACGAGGAGGCCTACGATGGCATCGACAGCATCCGCATCCCCAGCAGCTACGTCTGGCGACCGGACATCATCCTCTACAACAAGTGGGTTGTGTCTTCCCTGTCCCCCGTGCGGTTCCCGGGGAGGCTCGGGCTCCGTGGGGGCTGCGCCGCTCACGGAGCAGGAGGGCTCGGAGTGGGTGATGCTGGGAGGTGGTCGCCCTGACTGGGTGACACGGAGTGGGCAGAAGCCGCTCACTGGCAAGATGGGATGTGCCACCGCAGGGGCCGAGAGGGCACCACGTCCTCTCCTTGAGTCATACAATCATAGAATCGCCAGGTTGGAAGAGACCCATCGGGTCATCGAGTCCAACCATTCCCATCAAACACTAACCCATGTCCCTCAGCACCTCGTCCACCCGTCCCTTAAACCCTCCAGGGAAGGGGAATCAACCACATCCTTGAGAAGTTTCCACCAGCTCCCAGCGACCATTTTCCATGAAGAATTCCCATCCTGACCCTCCCCTGGTGGAGTTTGATGCCATTCCCTCTCGTCCTGTCCCTTGGGAGAAGAGCCCAGCTCCCTCCTCTCCACAACCTCCTCTCTCTCGGGGAGTCGCAGAGAGCAATGAGGTCTCTCCTCAGCCTCCTCTTCTCCACACAACAAACACCTCCACCTCCCTCAGGTTTCTTCTCCAGCCCCTTCCCCACCTCCGTTGGTCTTCTCCACACTCGCTCCAGCCCCTCAAGGTCTCTCTTGGAGTCAAGGAGCCAGCACTGACCCCAGGATTGCAGGTTGGGTCTCCCCAGAGGGAGAAGAACCTCCCTGGCACCTGCTGGCCAGGCCGGCTCCGCTCCAAGCCAAGATGCCCTTGGCCTTCTTGGCCCCCTGGGCCCCTGCTGGCTCTCCTTCCACCAACACCCCCAGCTCCTTCTCCTCCAGCCAGACTTCTAATCTGGAGCTGCTCAGGGTTGTTGTGCCCCAGGTGCTCGAGGCCATCCCAGCCCCATGTCCGTCCTCCCCCCAGCGCCGACGATGGCTTCGGAGGGTCGATGGAGACCAATGTGGTGCTGCGCTCGGACGGGCTCATCCTGTGGGACTCTCCGGCCATCACCAAGAGCTCCTGCAAGGTGGACGTCTCCTACTTCCCCTTCGATGGGCAGCGCTGCCGCCTCACCTTCGGCTCCTGGACCTACAACGGGAACCAGATCGACCTCCGCAACCGCCTGGACACGGGGGACCTGACGGACTTCGTGGAGAACGTGGAGTGGGAGGTGCTGGGCATGCCGGCCACCCGCAACGTCATCACCTACGGCTGCTGCTCCGAGCCCTACCCTGACGTCACCTACACCTTGCTCCTGCGCCGCAGAGCCTCCTTCTACGTCTTCAACCTGCTCCTGCCCTGCATCATGGTCTCTCTCCTGGCCCCTCTCAGCTTCTACCTGCCGGCCGACTCGGGGGAGAAGGTCTCGCTGGGGGTGACGGTGCTGCTGGCCCTCACCGTCTTCCAGCTGCTGGTGGCGGAGAGCATGCCGCCCTCCGAGAGCGTCCCCCTCATCGGTGAGACCCAGCGGAGACCGGGACCCTCCCCTGGGATGGGGACAGCGGGCGACGAGCAGCACCCGTCAGGGGAGGGGAACTGGGGGTCATAGAATCATAGAATCATAGAACAACCAGGTTGGAAGAGACCCATCGGATCTTCTAGTCCAACCATTCCTATCAAGCACTAAACCAAGTCCCTCAAGACCTCATCCACCCGTCCCTTAAACACCTCCAGGGAAGAGGAATCAACCACCTCCCTGGGCAGCCTATTCCAATGCCCAATGACCCTTTCCATGAAAAACTTCCTCCTAATCTCCAGCCTAAATCTCCCCTGGTGGAGCTTGAGGCCATTCCCTCTCGTCCTGTCCCCTGTCCCTTGGGAGAAGAGCCCAGCTCCCTCCTCTCCACAACCTCCCTTCAGGTACTTGTAGAGAGTAATGAGGTCTCCTCTCAGCCTCCTCTTCTCCAGGATAAACCCCCCCAGCTCTCTCAGATGCTCCTCATGGGGCCTGTTCTCCAACCTCTTCACCAGCCTTGTTGCTCTTCTCTGGACTTGCTCCAGAGCCTCAACATCCTTCTTGTGCTGAGGGGCCCAGAACTGAACACAGGATTCAAGGAGCAGCCTCACCAGGGCTGAGTACAGAGGGAGAATTCTTGGCCCCCTGGGCACACTGCTGGCTCATGGTCAGTCGCTGTCGACCAACCCCCCCCAGGTCCCTCTCCTCCTGGCAGTTTCCAGCCAGACTTCTCCCAGTCTGGAGCTCTGCTCAGGGTTGTTGTGCCCCAAGTGCAGGACCCGGCATTTGGCCGTGTTAAACCTCATCCCATTGGACTCAGCCCATGGATCCAGCCTGTTTAGGTCCCTTTGCAGAGCCTCCCGACCTTCCAGCAGATCCACACTCCCACCCAGCTCAGTGTCACCTGCAAACTTGCTCAGGGCACCCTCAATGGTCCCTACCTGCTCCACTCCGGTGTCACCATCTCTCTCTCCCACGCAGGGAAGTACTACATTGCCACCATGACCATGATCACGGCCTCCACGGCGCTGACCATCTTCATCATGAACGTCCACCACTGCGGCCCCGGCGCCCGCCCGGTGCCCCCCTGGGCCCGACGCCTCATCCTCCACCACATGGCTCAGCTCTGCTGCGTCTACGAGGTGGGCGAGAGCTGCCAGAGCCCCCGGCGGGCGCTGGGCAGGCCGGAGGGCGGCAGAGGGGATGCCGAGGGGTCAGGGGATGGCCCTGGGGAGAGGGAGGAGGCGGCTGAGGTTGGGAGCTGCCCCAGCAGCCGCTGCCTGTGCCACGACGACAGCCTCCTGAGGAACGTGGGCTACATCGCCGGCTGCTTCCGCCGCCACCGAGACGCCCAGCGCCGCAACGGGGAGTGGAAGAAGGTGGCCAAGGTGATGGATCGATTCTTCATGTGGGTCTTCTTCCTCATGGTCATCCTCATGAGTGTGCTGGTCCTGGGCAAAGCCGCATGAGGGCCCTGGGAATCCCCCCGACCACGGCCACAACCCACCCCAGGGACGGAGGTGGCCATGGGGGCAGCTCACCATGAGCAGGCAGAGAATCAGAGAATCACCAGGTTGGAAGAGACCCTCCGGATCATGGAGTCCAACCATTCCCATCAAACACTAACCCATGTCCCTCAGCACCTTGTCCACTTGTCCCTTAAACCCTCCAGGGAAGGTGATGCCACCACCTCCGTGAGCAGATTCTACCAGCTCCCAGTGACCTTTTCCATGAAATATTTCAACCTGAATGTCCATCCTGAGCCTCTCCTGGTGGAGCTTGAGGCCATTCCCTCTCGTCCTGCCCCTTGGGAGAAGAGCCCAGCTCCCTCCTCTCCACAACCTCCTCTCAGGGAGTTGGAGAGAGCAATGAGGTCTCCCCTCAGCCTCCTCTTCTCCAGGAGAAACACCTCCAACTCCCTCAGGCTTCTTCTCCAGCCCCTTCCCCAGCTCCGTTCCCTTCTCCAGACTCGCTCGAGAGCCTCAAGGTCTTTCTTGGGGTGAAGGAGCCAGTACTGACCCCAGGATTCCAGGTTGGGTCTCAGCAAAGGGAGAAGAACCTCTTCCCTGGACCTTCTCCTCCAGCCACACTTCTCCTCCTCTGGAGCTGCTCAGGGTTGTTGTGCCCCAAGGGCAGGAGGCGGCGTTTGGCCTCCTTAACCCTCATCCCGTTGGTCTCAACCCATGGATCCAGTCTGGTCAGATCCCTCTGGAGAACCTCAAACCCTCCAGCAGATCCAGGCAGCTCAGTGGAACCTCCACCTTGTCCTCATCCCCTGTCACTGTTGTCCCTTCTGCATCCGACAGGGACTGTTTGGTCTCTCTACTCCTCCTTTTATTATTTATTTATTTATAGACAGATTTGTTGTTCTGTCTCACAGACTTCTCCCAACGTGATCTCTAGTCGAGCCTCCTAGGCGGCTTCTTTTAATCGATCCAGAGGGTAAATTCCCAAGGGAGTCAATGAACATGATCCAGGGGGTCTCAGGAGAAAGTGCCCAAGTGCCGCGTGCGCCGCAACCCACCCTGGGATCCCCGACGGGATCCGCTACCGGCTCTGGCTGATGGGGCTGAGGGAGACGGAGCCCAGAGATCCCAGTGGGACCGAAGGAGACAAGGAGGCTGGGACCAAGGGCTCTGGAGTTGAGGGACCTGATTGGAACCGAGGGATCTTGACAGGCGGAATCAAGACTCCATAACTTATAAAGTTATAAAGTAGGTATGTTTATCCAGCGCTGAGACGCACGGGAGAATCGTTTCTCCAAAACAACGTGCGTCCCCATCATGGCAACTCCTCTTAGCTTTATACAGTGAACTGTTACCTATTCCTAAAATGCTTATACATATTAATGAGTTTGAGAAGAGACCTCTTCCTGGTTTTTGCAGGGATAGGGGCAGTTATCTTCCTTCCGCATCCCTGCTCTCAGGCCACTCTTATCACAGGTCCGGATGACTCGTCCTGCTTCTCAGAAGTCTTTTAAGAATAGGCCTCCTTCCTACATAAGGCTTAGAGAGATATGTTGTTTCAGCTTAACGACTGTCATCCTGGTGTATTCTGTAGGTATAACCAGT
The DNA here is from genome assembly GCA_033558105.1 of Coccyzus lansbergi. NCBI lineage: Eukaryota > Metazoa > Chordata > Aves > Cuculiformes > Coccyzidae > Coccyzus > Coccyzus lansbergi. The sequence goes on along the minus strand of JAUMJK010000264.1, from coordinate 9,921 downwards.
TTCTATTCCGCTCTCCTTCAAGTGTCAGTTGCTTTGCTAAAATAATTTTCTGCAGTGTTAGTCCTTTCTTTGTTTTCACCTGGGGCTGCTAAACAATGGGTATCCTGTTAGTACTTCCCCTAGGCCCCAAATCACTATCACCTCTCTGGTGAAGGATTAATCAGGTTCCTGAAGTGGAAGGTACATTCTACAGCATCAACATGAACGAAAAGGAAGGAGAATTCATCTTTGGACAGCCCAGAGATACTTTTCTTTGCCCTGTGGCTTTTCAGGATGATCCTTTCTGTCCTTTGCTACCAGGAAACTTTACTTTCACCAGGCCTGTCCAGAGAAAGACCCAAACGCAACATAAACATTCCTGCTCACGTTTTGATATAGAGCAACATTAATTACAACGAGGTGTTACAGCCGCTTGGTGGAACACCAATTCTTTTGTGATTTAAGATCTTACTGATCTAAAATACCTTAGCTGGTTTTTGGGGTTTTTTTTTTTTTTTCTCTTTTAAATGCAGCCACTCTGCCAGCTTCTCAAATCACTTGCAGATTATCTTTGTCCTGGATCTTACATTCAGGACAATTCAGACCTTAACTATTTGTTACTTACAACAAACCATGTACAATCTGGACAAGATTCTTCTCTTTTTTTTTTTTTTTGCAACACAACAAATACAATCCTGCACAAATATCTCATTCCACTGAAGGAAGGAACAAATCATGTTAACAAAAGGAAATTGATAGTTTAGCTTGTTCGTTACTTGAAACCAAGGACAGTTTTACAGCAGAGACCAAAGACAGACTTGAAGACTTAAGAGGTCCCTAGGAAATTAAGAAAGTACCATCAGAGGCGAACGGGAGAGACAAAAAAACGTGAGGACATTTAACTACTTAACTAGGATTTCTTGGAACTCACACACATACCAACATTAACTTATTCACTTCACAGAATCACAGAACAACCAGGTTGGAAGGGACCCATCGGATCTTCTAGTCCAACCATTACTTCAAAACACACAAGGACCACACATTCACTTTAAAGCAACTTACAGTACCACAGTTTCAATTTCTGTGATTAACGTTACCACACAAGGGGAAAATTTAAAATGTACCCTTTATCTGAGGGTTGCCGTCTGTTCCCGCAGGGGTCCACCTGAGGAAGGGGAGTCCCTCCGAAAAATTTTTCGGGGGTACCCAAGGGAGTCCCATAGATCAGTGGGCCTCGCAGCCAAACAGAGGGTTTCACGCGGGTTGCAAAGAACTCACACTGAACATTTTAATTTAGCTATTAAGGCAGGTACACTCTATTCAAAGCCGGAGAAAAATTCAGGATTGGTCTTCGGAGTGTTTCTGACAATCAGGGCTTTCAAAACTTTATACGCACAAAACGATTTTCATACTCATACTCTCACTGAAGTTACAAGCAGATTTTTTTTCCCCCCCTACCCAAACTGTCCCTTTAACACTTCATACATAAGTTACAAAGCAGCCTTTACAACCCCCCCCAGGGCCCAATCCTTATCGAGCAACCGCTTTTTTTTTACTCTTAGCTTTCCTGGAAGCTGAAAAGGAAAGATTTTGCAAAAGAAGCCAGTCTGGGCTTTTTTTTTTTTTTTTTTTTTTTCCTTCCCATTTCTGGAGGGAAGAACAGACTCTGATTCTGCATCAAATACTCTCTAGGATCAGATAAGTTTAGGTAAGGGTAACCGTATGTTAAGAATACAGCTTTTACGAGACGGATCAAATCCTGGGGATTCTCAGAAAATGGTTTATGTGCTGCTGTTTATGCTGTGACATGCCCGGTAGAATTACATGACACAGGTTCGGGTACAATCTTGGAGGGACAGGTAGTTCAGGTATTTTCTCACGTTTCAGGTGGACTTAAAAGTCCTTCATTTGTATTTTCAGGTTCCAATTATGTGCCGGGTAAGGGGAGGGAAAACCAGTTTCAAATCTCTCTCTGGTCCCTACCTAAAGTTTTCGGAGCTTGCCGTAGCGGCAAGGTTGCAGTCTTAGTTTTGGATGGGACCCACGGTTTGAGCCTGGAAGTAGGCTCTTCTACGAAATAACGCGATGCCAAAATACACTGGGTCTGATCTGGGTGATCGTCCATTACAACAGATTGAACCGAATAGATTGCCTGAAGGGCAAACGTTCCCTGGGGTGGCCAGCTCGCTTGGGACTTCGGCCATTTGAGCTGGCAAAGCATTTTTAATTTTCCCACACGTACTGTGTCTCCCCTGAGGGCAGCTCTATTTTGGTAATTTTTAAGTGCCGAATTATCAATTCAAGCAGACTGGCTTCAGATCTACTTTGACTCTGCCCCATTTTGTATCTCAAGAACACCCTAAAAGCAACAATAAACACAACCATAATTACAGTACCACAAATCCAGGGAAAGTCATGGAACAGGTGATCTTGAGTGCTATCATGAAGCACTTACAAGAGAAGCGGGTGATCAGGCCCAGTCAACATGGGTTTACCAGAGGCAGGTCCTGCCAAACCAACCTGATCGCCTTCTATGGCAAAGTCACTCGGCTGCTGGATGAAGGAAAGGCTGTGGATGTGGTCTTTCTGGACTTCAGTAAAGCCTTTGACACAGTTTCTCACATCATTCTGCTGCGGAAACTGTCACCTCTGGCCTGGACAGACGCACACTCTCCTGGGTAGGAAACTGGCTGGATGGAGGGTCCAGAGAGTGGTGGGAAATGGTGTTAAGTCCAGCTGGAGGCCAGTGACAAGTGGTGTCCCCAGGGCTCAGTGCTGGGTCCAGCCCTGTTCAATGTCTTCATCAATGACCTGGATGAAGGCATCGAGTGCTCCCTGAGCAAGTTTGCAGATGATACAAAGCTGTGTGCACGTGTTGATCTGCTGGAGGGTAGGGAGGCTTTGCAGGGGGACCTGGATAGGCTGGACCACTGGGCAGTGTCCAATGGCATGAGGTTTAACACGGCCAAATGCCGGGTCCTGCACTTGGGGCACAACAACCCTATGCAGAGCTACAGACTGGGAGAAGCCTGGCTGGAAAACTGCCAGGAGGAGAGGGACCTGGGGGGGTTGGTCGACAGCAACTGACCATGAGCCAGCAGTGTGCCCAGGGGGCCAAGAAGGCCAAGGGCATCCTGGCTTGGATCAGAAATGGTGTGACCAGCAGGGCCAGGGAGGTGATTCTCCCTCTGGACTCAGCTCTGGTGAGGTTGCTCCTTGAATCCTGTGTCCAGTTGTGGGCCCCTCAGCACAAGAAGGATGTTGAGGCTCTGGAGCGAGTCCAGAGAAGAGCAACGAGGCTGGTGAAGGGGCTGGAAAAGAGGCCCTGTGAGGAGCGGCTGAGAGAGCTGGGGGTGTTTATCCTGGAGAAGAGGAGGCTGAGAGGAGACCTCATTACTCTCTGCAACTACCTGAAAGGAGGTCGTGGAGAGGAGGGAGCTGGGCTCTTCTCCCAAGTGACAGAGGACAGGTGTAAGAGTCGGTCATAGGATCAATTTCTGTCTCAACATTTTTCCTCATTTTTAGCCTCAGAACTTGACTGTATAAAAGAGAAACGCGGATCTCAGAAAACCGGTCTCAGAAACTCAGCCAGAAGTGGTACAGAACGAACGCTTTGTCCCTAACTACCTGTACCTGCTTCCTTATCTCAAAAATGTTTTGTACCTGTCTTCAAGCCTCCCTGCTCCCGACCATTGTGAAAGCTCCACGAAGCAAGGAGGAAAAGACAGGAAGATGAATGACCACAGACCCACAGCCAGCAGAGCATGCGCGCAAGGTGACGATGACTACTGGCCTTCATCGGGAGACCCCGGGTCGACCACTGCCGCCAGAAGGAGCGCGTGCGCAAGAGGAGGAGACCCACAGACACTCCTCTCTTGGCATGGGGGGCCTGCTAGGTGGAGATTGGCAGGTTACAGGTGCATTGACTGGCATAAAAGACAGCTCCGGAGCAGCTGAAGGAGAGGGGCAACAGAAGACCAAGACAGAAGACCCTCTTCACCGTGGGATCACCTCCAACAAAGACCGAAACAACGGAACGCCTTCCACAACGGGACTCCCAGAGACGCTGGACATCTGCTGACCCGTGGCGGTAGCTATGAACCTCACCTCCCTCCCTCTTCTTCAGATCTCTTTCCTTGTTCTCTCTCTTTTTCTATCATAAGTCGCTTTATGGACATAATTAATAAAGTGCCTGTTGACATCGAAATTTGACTCCCTTGACTCTCCCTCTTTCTCTCTCTTTGAGTTATTATTTTGCATCTCTGAAATCAGAAATGAAACGAACCATCACGAGTCTGCTTACAAGTGGACCGTGACACCCCCTTTTCCCCCTCCTCAGTTTCCCAGGTCCCCTCCAGTGTCCCCAGCCCCCCCTTTCCCCCCTCCCCAGTCCCTTCCAGTGCCCCAGTCCCTCCTTTCCCCCCCTCTCCAGTCCCCGCAGTCCCTCCCCAGTCCCCCCAGTCCCCCCTTTTCCCCCTCCCTAGTCCCCCCTTTCCTCCCTCCCCAGTCCTCCCAGTCCCTCCCAGTGGCCCCAGTTCCCCTTTTCCCCTTCCTCAGTCTCCCAGGTGCCCCCTAGTCTGTCCCAGTGTCCCAAGTCCCCCCTTTTCCTTTCCCCAGTCCGTCCCAGTGCCCCCAGTCCTCCCTTTCCTCCCTCCCCAGTCCCCCCCAGTCCATCCCTGTGCCCACAGTTCCCCCTCCTCAGTCTCCCAGGTCCCCCCCAGTGTCCCCAGTCCCCCCTTTTCCCTTCCCTAGTCCTTCCCAGTGCCCCCTTTTCCCCCTCCCCAGTCCTCCCAGTGCCTCCCAGTGCCCCAGGTGACCTTCTCCCCCCGTCTCTCGGCCTGGGCCAGGAGGTTTCCGAGCCAGCGCAGCTGCCCCGCGGGGTCGGTGCTGTTGACCAGCAGCCAGAAGTTGGCTTGGGAGCAGAAGTTCACGTTGAGGGAGACCACGCGCAGCCCTGGCCACACCTCAGCCGTGTAGAACCCCCCGAACCTGCGGGAGACCTCGTCTCGGGGAGACCCGGGGGGCACCTCACCCCCCTTCACCCCCAAGTCCCAACCATTTCCAACCCATTTCCTACCCATTTCCATAGAATCATAGAATCACCAGGTTGGAAGAGACCCATCGGATCATGGAGTCCAACCATTCCCATCAATTCCAACCCACGTCCCTCAGCACTTTGTCCACTTGTCCCTTAAACCCTCCAGGGAAGGTGATGCCACCACCTTCTTGAGCAGGTTCTACCACCTCCCAGTGACCTTTTCCATGAAGAATTTCCAGCCTGAGCCTCCCCTAGTGGAGCTGGAGGTTGTTCCACCTCCTTTTGTCCCTTGGGAGAAGAGCCCAGGGCTCCCTCCTCTCCACAACCTCCTCTCAGGGAAAGAGCAACGAGGTCTCTCCTCGGCCTCCTCTTCTCCAGGAGAAACACCCGGAGAAGCTCCAGGATCCGCTCTCAGGGAAGAGTGACACTGGGGGACAGGATCCCAGTTTTACTGGGACACAAGAAAGCGGCTCCTGAGGAATCAGAGCCCCGAGAATCCCCAGGGAAGAGCTGATCCCCCCTCCCAGGCCCCTCTGGCAGGATCCAGGGGGATCCACACAGATCCAGGACCCGACGCTCCGAGGGACACGGATCCTCCGGCGACAGGGACCTGGTGCTCCAGGATCTGCTGCTCCGAAGGCTTCGGATCCGGCGAAGGAGCCGCCAGGATCTTGTGCTCTGGAGGTGGTGGATCCAGCAGGGACGACGAGGAGGAGGAGGAGGAAGAGGAGGAGGAGGAGGAGGAGGAGGATGGGCTGCTCCGGAGGCTGCGGCAGGATCAGGGATCTCCGGGTGGGAGTGGATCCCGGGGGGGATCCCTCAGGCCCTGGCGCCGTTCCAGCAGAGCCGGCATCAGCCCCACGTAGGCTCCCGCCACACGCTGGTTGCACTGGAGCAGCTTCCCCGCACACTGGTCCAGGCAGCGCAACTGGGAGAGACACAGGGAGACACTGGGAGCACTGGGAGAGGCCCGAGGGGAGACAGACTGGGAACACTGGGAGCTGGAAGGGCTTAATGGGACCTAGACTGGGCCCAGTGGGATCTGGGAAAGGCTAACGGGATCCAAACTGGTCCCAGTAGGAACTGGGAAAGGCTAATGGGAACCAGACTGGTCCTGGTGGAACCATAAAAGGCACCAGGGGGATCCGAACTGGCCCCAGTGGGAACTGGGAAAGGCTAATGGGATCCAAGTTGGTCCCAGTGGGGTCCAGAACGGCCTCAGTGGGAACTGGGAAGGCCTAATGGGAACCAAACTGGTCCCAGTGGGGTCCAGAATGGCCCCAGGGGGATCTGAACTGGCCCCAGTAGGACCTGGGAAAGGCTAATGGGAGCCAGACTGGGCCCAGTGGGGTCCAGAACAGCCTCAGGGGGAACTGGGAAGACCTACTGGGGGTCACTGGTTGGACTGGAGCAGCTTCCCCGCACACTGGTCCAGGCAGCGCAACTGGGAGGAACACAGGGAGACACTGGGAGCACTGGGAAGGGCCTGAGGGGAGACAGACTGGGAACACTGGGAGCTGGGATGGCTTAATGGGAGCCAGACTGGGCCCAGTGTGGTCCAGAATGACCCCAGGGGGATCCGAACTGGCCCAGTAGGAACTGGGAAAGCCTATTGGGAGCCAGACTGGTCCTGGTGGATCCATAGAGGGCACCAGTTGGACCCAGAACAGCCCCAGTGGGAACTGGGAAGACTTAATAGGAGCCAAAGTGGACCCGGTGGGATCTGGAACTGGGAAAACTTAATGTGCTCCATGGTGGTCCCAGTAGGAAGCGGTGGCTGTACTGGTGGGTGGTGTCTCACCTCGTGGGCGCTGAGCAGCCTGTGGCCGAGGCTGCAGACGCACTGCTGGAAGCACCACTGGGACAGCTGGTTGTAGGTCAGCAGGAACCCACGCAGCTGCGGGGACCCCAAAGCACCTCAGGGACCCCAAACCCACCTCAAACAGCACCCAGGGACCCCGAAAACCAGCTCAGGGACCCCAAACCCACCTCAAACTGCACCCAGGGACCCCGAAAACCAGCTCAGGGACCCCAAACCCACCTCAAACAGCACCCAGGGACACCAAAAACCAGGTCAGGGACCCCAAACCCACCTCAAATCGCACCCAGGGACCCCGAAAACCAGGTCAGGGACCCCAAACCCACCTCAAACCACAGCCAGAGACCTCAAAAACCAGGTCAGGGACCCCAAACCCACCTCAAACCACACCCAGGGACCCCGAAAACCAGCTCAGGGACCCCAAACCCACCTCAAACCGCAACCAGAGACCCCAAACTGCACCCAGGGACTCCAAAAACCCACCTCATACCACAACCAGGGACCCCAAAACTGGGTAAGGGACCCCAAACCCACATCAAAGTGGATCCAGGGACCCCAAACCACACCCAGGGACCCCAAACCCACCTCAAGCCGCAACCAGAGACCCCAAACTGCACCCAGAGACCCTGAACCAGGTCAGGGACCCCAAACACATCTCAAACCACAATCTGAGACCCCAAACTGCACCCAGAGACCCTGAACCAGGTCAGAGACCCCAAACCCACCTCAAACAGCACCCAGGGACCCAAACTGCACCCAGGGATCCCAAGACCAGGTCAGGGACCCCGAAAACCCACTTCAAACTGCACCCAGGGACTCCAAAACTGGGTCAGGGACCCCAAACCCACTTCAAACCACAACCTGAGACCCCAAACCGCACCCAGAGACCCCGAAACCAGGTCAGGGACCCCAAACCCCACCCCAAACCGCACCCAGAGACCCCAAAACCAGGTCAGGGACCCCAAGCCCACCTCAAACCTCAATCAGAGACCCCAAGCCCACCTCAAACCACAACCTGAGACCCCAAACCGTACCCAGAGACCCCAAAACCAGGTCAGGGACCCACCCCCCCCCCCCCCCCCCCGCTCCCAACCAGGGCACTGAGCCCCCAGCCCAGACCCCATTCCCCCCATTTCCAGCCCCAACAACCCCCCAGCTCCTGCTCCCCAACTCAGTTCCAGTTCCCCCAACCCCACCTCCCAACCCCCAACCCCCTTTCCAGGCCTCCCCAACCCCCACCTCCCCTCCCTCCAGCCCCTTCCCAGCTGCCCCAACCCCCCCAGCCCCCTCACCCCTATCTATCTCCCCCCAACCCCCTTTCCAGCCTTTCCCACAACTCCCCAGCCCCGTTCCCAGCCCCTCCCGCCCTCCTCACGCTGCGGAGCTGCTGCTGAGGGTCGCTCCCTGGATCCATCCTGGGATCATCCCCCTAAGCCGAGCGGCGCCGCTTCCGCCCTTCCCCGACGCCACTTCCGGCGCCGCTTCCGCCCTTCCCCGACGCCACTTCCGGCCGCCCTTCCCTGAGCCTGCTGGACATGTTTGCTGTCACCACTCAGGTCCCTTGTCCTGCTGGCACACCAGCCCCATGTAGAGATGCACAGAATCACAGAATCACAGAACAGCCAGCTTGGAAGGGACCCTTCGGATCTTCTAGTCCAACCATTCCTGTCAAACACTAAACCAAGTCCCTCAGGACCTCATCCACCCGTCCCTTAAACACCTCCAGGGAAGGGGAATCAACCACCTCCCTGGGCAGCCTGTTCCAATGCCCAATGACCCTCTGTGTGAAAAACCTCCTCCTAATCTCCAGCCTAAATCTCCCCTGGTGGAGCTTGAGGCCATTCCCTCTCGTCCTGTCCCCTGTCCCTTGGGAGAAGAGCCCAGCTCCCTCCTCTCCACAACCTCCTCTCAGGTAGTTGTAGAGAGCAATGAGGTCTCCCCTCAGCCTCCTCTTCTCCAGGATAAACACCCCCAGCTCTCTCAGACGCTCCTCATAGGGTCTGTTCTCCAGCCCCTTCACCAGCCTCGTTGCTCTTCTCTGGACTCGCTCCAGAGCCTCAACAACAGAGAAATGTTTCTCATGCAGAAACATGATGGCTTTATTACCATCAGACTCTTTAATTCTGAGCCTGTGTTTTCGCCCTGGTGACTGCCCTGTGCCTGTAGCAGCTGCACTGCCTTGCAAATGGCTCTTTGAGGGTGGCTGTTCAGACGCCAACACTGAAATAAGCATTTTTCAGTGGATGTTCCCCTTCTACCCCATGAGTCTAGTGGAACTGGAGAGGTTTCGAGTGTGCCTTGTGCGGTAACCTCAGGTTCGTGTCTGGTGTTGCTGCTTGAGGCCGTATGGGAAAACAAGCGGTTACTTGAAAGAGCTCAGACAGGGACTCATCAAATCTGCTTTGGCTGCACTTCATGCCCTGGAGTTTTTCATAAGAATCATAGAATCATAGAACAACCAGCTTGGAAGAGACCATCGCATCATCGAGTCCAACCATTCCTATCAAACACTAAACCAAGTCCCTCAGGACCTCATCCACCTCATCCCTTAAACACCTCCAAGGAAGGGGACTCAACCTCCTCCTTGGGCAGCCTCTGACACTGCCCAATGACCCTTTCCGTGAAAAACTTCCTCCTAATCTCCAGCCTAAATCTCCCCTGGTGAGCTTGAGGCCATTCCCTCTTGTCCTGTCCCTGTCCCTTGGGAGAAGAGCCCAGCTCCCTCCTCTCCACAACCTCCTCTCAGGTAGTTGTAGAGAGCAATGAGGTCTCCTCTCAGCCTCCTCTTCTCCAGGATAAACACCCCCAGCTCTCTCAGCCGCTCCTCACAGGGTCTGTTCTCCAGCCCTTCACCAGCCTCATTGCTCTTCTCTGGACTCTCTCCAGAGCCTCAACATCCTTCTTGTGCTGAGGGGCCCACAACTGGACACAATATTCAAGGAGCAGCCTCCCAGTCTAACTCAGAGATGCTCCACCACAGCACACAAGGCTGCAAAAAAGCTTTCTATGCCAGTTAAATCAGAGAGAGGGATTTTCGCCCTACTCCACGAAAGAATAGCAGAGATTTAGGCTGGAGATTAGG
>JAUMJK010000263.1:0-50260 GCA_033558105.1 Coccyzus lansbergi | reverse complement strand
GGCGCGACCCATAAGGCCTTGCGGAAGTGGACCCGGAAGTGTGGGTGGGGCGGGGAAATGGGACTAGTGGGTGGTGGGGATTGAGCTGGGGGGTGATGGGCTGTGAGGGGAGATGGTGGGAGATGATGGGGCTGAGCTGGGAGATGATGAGCAGTGAAGAGAGTTGGTGGGAGATGGAGCTGAGCTGGGAGACGATGGGGCTGAGCTGGGAGATCATAGAATCACCGGGTTGCAAAACACCAGATCATCGAGTCCAACCATTCCCATCAAGCACTAAGCCATGTCCCTCAGCTAGAAGATGATGGGGCTGAGCTGGGTGATGGGGCTGAGCTGGGTGATGGAGCTGAGCTGGGTGATGGGGCTGAGCTTTAGGAGTTTGTGGGACATGCTGGGTGATGGGAGATGGGGCTGAGCTGGGCCTGGGAAGAGACCAGACCAGGGTTGAGGGAAGAGGCTGAATTGAGCTGGGCCTGGGCCAAGGGAACGAGCTGAGCTGGGTCGGGCTAGGCCTGGGATGAAGGCAGGAGCTATGCTAGGATAGACCTGTTAGGGTGCAAAACATTTTGCTAAGACGACGAGGCAGAAGCCAGATAGTAACATCGTGGTGTTAGCTCATAACTTCGGAGAAGGTCATCCTGAGGGGAGATGTCTCTTGAAACTCCCCTTCATTCTTCTTCCCTCCCAGCGTCTGGGGCAGACAGGCCTTGTCTCCAATCCGTACCAGGCCAGAAGGCCATCTTTGAAAAATAAACAAAAAGCACTCCTAACAGAAGAATCCTGTCTCTCCATGAAAATTAGCAAGAAAAACGTCCTGACAGGAAAAGTTCCTGTTGGACCGAGGGCAGGAGCTATGCTAGGATAGACCGAGGGCAGGAGCTATGCTAGGATAGACCAAGGGCAGGAGAAGGGGCTGGGCTGGGCTAGGATTGAGGGAGAGGAGCTGGGTTGGGCCATACCAGGGCCAAGGAATGGGCTGCACTGAGCCAGGCCAGGCCAGGAGGGAGCTGGCAGGGCTAAACCAGGGCAAGGCAAAAGGGAGCTGTTAGCTGGTGTGTGTTACGGGTTAAGCTGGATGAGGGGGATGTTCAGGGTTGGGGAGAGTGGGCCCAGTGGTGCTGGGGAGGTGAGGAGCTGAGGATGGTTCTCCAGAGGTGGGTGAGGGAGGGTTGAGTCTGGAGAAAGGTTGAGAGCAAGAAGGTTGTGGGGAGGAGCAGGTGTCCCCACTTTCTGAGTGAAGCAAGAGGGAGTAAAACCACAAGGGATGAAGACAGACAGGGCAGGGGGAAGCCTGTGGCTGAAAGGTCGAGAGAAAGAGAATTGGAGGAAAAGGAAAGGAGAATGAGGTAGGAGGTAGGAACTTGTTTCCCTCTTTGCTCTGACTCCTGCAGGCTCTGGCCTGCTGTGAGCGCAGCTTCTCCTCCACAAGGTCCTGGCACAGCCAAGACTCTGATTTGCATGGGTGGATCTGCCTCTGGGTTTGGGGCAGGATCAGCATCACAAACTGCTCCTCACTGTGTTCGCTTCGCAACTTGGGTTAGGAGTTGGCAGCTCTGGACTCTGGGAAGAGTTTTTTTCCCCTGTTTTCTTTCAGGTGTGAGGTTGGACTCCGCTCGCTGCAGCAAGGGCACCTTGCGCACTGCACACACACACACACACACACACACACAGAGGATAATTGCTCTTGCCTTTAAATGGAGCTGACATTTTTTACAATGTGATGCAGAACAGGTGCTGCGAGCTTAGGTAAATGCTGCCTGCCTGAACAAATGGGGGAATTAAAGCATTTTGGAGCGAAAAGTTCACTCTGCGGAGCCAAGATGCGAACAAAAGGCTGAAAACTACTCCCAGTTGCGTTAATAAACCCACAGCACTGTGACCTGGTCCATTTTGCGCCTGACATTCCTGTGTCCTTACACCCTACTCGCTCTCTCTCAAGCCGTCAGGGATACCTCGAAATCTTTGGAAAACTTCTTTCCCCACCTCTTTTTTATTTCCACACCAGATGACGGAGTATTCCCAGCCCCGGCTTGTGCAAGTGGTGAAGCTGAAATCCGAGATGCTCGCTGCAGTCTTTCCCAAGGACCGGGGGAGTGCCTTGGGTTTTTAGTAAAGGCTGCGTGGGTGTGCATATTAAACTGAAATTCTGCTGTGCTTGGCTACCTCGGGGACTGCTTATAATCACCGGGCAAATAACGCTGTGTGTGGAGGAGAAACGCTTAATTTCATGAAATCCATTGCATTGTGCTTGGATGCCGGCGTGTGACTGGGAAACTGGAGACGGTGAAAGCAGAAGGCAGAGCTTGGCAGAGGCGGTGGATGGCTTGAAACAAACCTCCCTGCTCAGGGGCTGCGAGGAGAGGTGTTTTTTTGGGGTGGAAATAGGGTGGAGGTGGAGGAGGGTTGGGGCTGCCTGGCTTTCTGGGCTTTGACAGCGCACCTGGAAAGTGTAAATGCCGCCAGCCATTTGTTACGAGACATAAAAACCTCCTGAAAGTCGTGGGAGGTGGGGGGGGGGGGGGGGCGGTTGGGGGCTGCAAATCTCTTGAGCTGAAGGGAAAGGAATGGTTTCGGTTTGGAATGTGAACGACAAACCTGCTAGAGCAGTCACGGTCGCCAAGGGAAAAAACATTTGGCTAAGGAAGAGCATTCGAAAAGCTGCTACCGAAGGAAGTGTAATACGAAGGGTTTCAAAAGCCACTGCCTCGGTGATTTTCCAGGATAGCCTCGCTAGCAGTGAAGCAGTTTCTAAGCTTTGCAGAGCTTGGAACTGTTCAGATCACATTGAATGTGACCATTTGTACCCCAAAACCGCTCCAGTTACTGTGTTAGGGAGCAAAAACCAGTCGGCCTCCCCGTGGGTCCGTAATCTTTGCCATCCTGAAGCCTCCAGGCTCTGCAACGTGTCCTTTCCCTCTGAGAACCACCCTCTTCTGAAGCCCCAGACCCCTGGGAGCCCTTTCCCAGCTCAGGGTTGTTGTGGGGAGCTCGTGATCAGCCCCCTGGCTTGTCAGGAGCCTTCGCGAGCCAAGGAGTTGCCAAAGCGACTTTGATTCAGCTGCTGTTCTTTGACACCGTCTGTGGTTCCCTGTAAATCACTAACAGATAATATTTTCCTATCCTGGCTCTCTCCGCGTCCCCTGCTTTTCTGAATAATTACCTTGTTTTGTGCGAGCCCGTACGAGGGTTTCACAGATAATTCATCCAGCGCTGAAAGGCAGCCAGTTTTTTGGGGGCTGGAGAACATTTTCTAGCCACCTGGCATCGCTGCACAGAGGTCTGAGTCCGAGCGCAGCTGCCTCCGGAGGGAAGAGGCCGTATCCAGGACAGCCGAGGGCAGGGCAACCGCCCAAACCCAGCTGAAATCCCAACCGCCCTTCCTCGGAGAATAATTTAGCTTGGCAAACGCAGCCCACCCTGAATTTCGGGATGTGTGGACAGATTGATCCTGCAGATCTGGATGCTCTCACCCACAGAGAGGCCGTTTGGCTGGAAACAGAAACGCCTCTCGGGGGCTGTTGGTGGTGATGTGCTCTGTCTCGGCTCGGCTTGCTCGCCGGGTCCTGGCTGGCACGGGGCTCTGCGGGAGTGGGTGGGTCAGAGCCCAGCAGGGAGCTGGGATCGCCCCAGGGTTCCCACCCTGGTGATCAGCACTGTGCCAGCTTATCTCAGTGACTCACATAGCGAAGCCACCAGAGATCATCGACTCATGGGCTTGTTTGGGTTGGAAGAGGACTCAAAACCCATCCAGTTCCACCCTCTGCCATGGGCAGGGACACCTCCCACAGGATCAGGGGCTCCAAGCCCCATCCCAACTGACCTTGAACCCCTTCAGGGATGGGGCAGCCACCCCTGCTCCGGGCAACCTGGGGCAGGGCCTCTTTGCCCTCATGGTAGGTGTTGGATTGTTGCTGGTGTGGCTGCACTGGGGGGCTTCTAGGAGGCAAGATCAGCAGCCCCGACCTGTAAACTCCATCAGCCTGAAGGAGAGTGCAGTGTCCTCTTCTTTAATAGGAGCCAGGAGGGCCATCAACATCTCCATCTTCACCAGAGACATTGAGGTGAAAGTAATAGCTGGAGACACTCACCTGGGAGGGGGTGACTGTTTGAAACAGCATCCAGGCCTTCTTCCCACAGGTGACTTCAAAAACCAGCTGGGGCCATCGTCATGGATGGCTTGTGAAAGAATCATGGAATCACCGGGTTGGAAAAGACCCATCGGCTCATCGAGTCCAACTGTAAGAAGCATCAAGAGAGGATGGACGAGCTGTTTGGAGGCTGGTGAAAGCCTGTGAGGTGGCTGAATGGGCTTGCACTTCCAGCAACCGTCGGCTTGGGCTGCCTCTAAAGGGATCAAACTGCCAGCAAATAAGACACGTGCCCAGTTTAAGCACTTGAGCACCTAACTCGTGCTTGGCAGATGCCAAGGAGAGGTGGTTGGACAAGGAGAAGACCCTGAAGGCTAACAGAGGACTGTGAGAGATACTGAGCAGAGGACAGAGCAGGGCTAGAAGCTGGCCACCAAGAACTGCCTCTGGTTCCGTGCTTTCCTGACCCCAGGAGTCACCATGAACTGCTCCATCCTGCAGACCAAGGAGACACAGCCAAATGCCGGGTCCTGCACTTGGGGCACAACAACCCTAGGCAGAGCTACAGACTGGGAGAAGTCTGGCTGGAAAACTGCCAGGAGGAGAGGGAACTGGGGGTGTTGGTTGACAGTGACTGACCATGAGCCAGCAGTGTGCCCAGGTGGCCAAGAAGGCCAATGGCATCCTGACTTGGATCAGAAATGGTGTGACCAGCAGGTCCAGGGAGGTGATTCTCCCTCTGGACTCAGCACTGGTGAGACCGCTCCTTGAATCCTGTGTTCAGTTGTGGGCCCCTCAGCACAAGAAGGATGTTGAGGCCCTGGAGCAAGTCCAGAGAAGAGCCACGAAGCTGGAGAACAGGCCCTATGAGGAGCGGCTGAGAGAGCTGGGGGTGTTTAGCCTAGAGAAGAGGGGGCTGAAGGGAGATCTCATTACTCTCTAAAACTACCTGAAAGGAGGTTGTAGAGAGGAGGGAGCTGGGCTTTACTCCGAAGTGCCAGGGGACAGGACAAGAGGGAATGGCCTCAATCTCCGCCAGGGGAGATTTAGGCTGGAGATTAGGAGGAAGTTTTTCACAGAAAGGGTGATTGGGCATTGGAATAGGCTGCCCAGGGAGGGGGTTGATTCCCCTTCCCTGGAGGTGTTTAAGGGATGGGTGGATGAGGTGCTGAGGGACATGGTTTAGTGTTTGATAGGAATGGTTGGACTAGAAGATCTGATGGGTCTCTTCCAACCTGGTTGTTCTATGATTCTAAGATGGGATTCTCCAGGGAGCGTACAGGATGTAGGTGCCAAATCCTCTCAGCTTTCACTCTCCAGGCTGTGCTCACTCCCCATAAAGCACCAGCTGATATTTTACCGTCAAGGTATCGAATTTGGGGCTGGAGCTGGCAGCACAGGGTGAGCAGGCAACGTACCTCTTCCAAAGGCAACCGTAAATGCGTAACTTTAGGGCAGCTTTGCTTTCAATAAAAAGCAGGCTTTGAGTGGTTGTTCTTTGCTATGCTCTGCAAAACCTGGAGTGGCTCCGAGATTCTGGTGTTGAGGGAAATCTGGAGGTTGCAGCTCACCTGGGCTGCGAGCCAGAACCCAAGGCTGCCTCTGGACACAGCAAATGTCCCTTCAGGTGTGTCCTTTCTCATTTTCTCCCTTTTCAGTTAAAATCAATGGATCTTTTTTTGAGATTCCCACCTGCCCCATCCCTGGAGGGGTTCAAGGGCAGGTTGGATGGGGCTTGGAGCAACCTGATCCAGTGGGAGGTGTCCCTGCCCATGGCAACAGTGGAATTGGATGAGCTTTAAGGTCCCAAATTATTCTATGATTCTAAATGCAACATTTCAGGCTTCTCTTAAACGCTTCCTGGGGTTGCAAACCCTCCAGCTCTGCGTGCTCAGCAGCAAATTCAGAACATCCTATCCAAAGGGAGCCTGAAAGTCACGGTTCCCTGAAAGTCAGAGGAGGTTTTATTGACTGCAGTCGAGAGAATCAAAGACCCAGAGACCTGGACTCCCACGGAACAAACCACATTATTCCTGCGCAGTGATCGTTTCTCTCCCAGACGTGGATTCGAGTCAGCTCCCCTGCCGAGGATGATTAAAGACCACTTCGGAAATCAGTGCAGCAAATTGTAAAATAAGCAGGTGAACAAGGGAAAGAAAACAAGAAAATATTACGACCTGTCGCCCTCAACCAGGAGCAATCACGGCGCCTGGAGGGAAGTGCTGCTCTCTGGGTGCCGCCGGCTCTTCGCTGCACAAAATAAAGGTTTAGCGTGAAAGACATTGCTTCTCAACCACCAGAATTGCATTTGGAGGGTAGGATGCAGCCCATGCACATGGTAATCAGCCTGGGTTGGGTTTTTTTACCCCCTTTTAGGCTTCCCTGCCCAGCTGTCAGCTGCAAGTTGGACTCTCAAAGTGGGAAGGCAGAGCCTGGCAGCGCTGGTTTGGGGGTAAAACTCTATTGGAATAAGAGGAGAGGGAAGGGCTGTGGCAGCTCTGGGGTGGCAGCTTCAAGCCTGGCTGCTCCCCAGGAATTTGGATGAAACACGAATCGTCCTGGATGAAACGAACTGGATTTCCTTTGGGTTCATTTGAGCTCTCTCCATCCCTAAGGCTGCTGGCAGCAGCATAGAAATCCCCAGCGGCTCTGTTTCCCTTGCAGATCATAGACTTATAGAACAACCAGGTTGGAAGGGACCCATCAGATCTTCTAGTCCAACCATTCCTATCAAACACTAAACCAAGTCCCTCAGGACCTCATCCACCCGTCCCTTAAACACCTCCAGGGAAGGTGACTCAACCACCTCCCTGGGCAGCCTCTGACAGTGCCCAATCACCCTTTCTGTGAAAAACTTCCTCCTAATCTCCAGCCTAAATCTCCCCTGGAGGAGCTTGAGGCCATTCCCTCTTGTCCTGTCCCCTGTCACTTGGGAGAAGAGCCCAGCTCCCTCCTCTCTATAACCTCCTTTCAGGTAGTTGTAGAGAGTAATGAGGTCTCCCCTCAACCTCCTCTTCTCTAGGCTAAACACCCCTAGCTCTCTCAGACGGTCCTCATAAAACCTGTTCTCCAGCCCCTTCACCAGCCTCGTTGCTCTTCTCTGGACTCGCTCCACAGCCTCAACATCCTTCTTGTGGTGAAGGGCCCAGAACTGAACACAGGATTCAAGGAGCAGCCTCACCAGTGCTGAGTCCAGAGGGAGAATCACCTCCCTGGCCCTGCTGGTCACACCATTTCTGATACAAGCCAGGATGCCGTTGGAAACCGAGTCACCAAGCACTGGAGAACCTGGAGAGAGGGTGAGAAGAGGACCCAGGTGTCCCAAGAAGAACTGGCTGCTGGGGATCGCTCTCCCTGGTGGGGCCAGCTTCCTCCTTCCAGTTGCTGGGGTGGGGCAGAGTCCAGGATTGAGGCTCCTTCCCACTGCTGGGGAAGGGGGTGGCACTGAAAACTGGGGCTAAGGCACCTGTAACCCAAAGAGGGCTGAGCACCGAGTGAAACTCATCACACAGAGGGCTGCAGTCAAGGCCGAGGCTGTGGCTGGCTGGCTGAAGACACCCCAACATGCCAGACAGAAGCACTTCTACAGGCTTTTATTGCCAAAGTGGTCAAATACTGCTCCAGAGAACTGGGAGCATGCTCCGACCTCCAGCTGAGCTGCCCCACAACCACCTCCTGGAGTCCCATATCCCTCTGCCTGCCCTCCATCCGTCTGAGGATGCCCAGGGAACATGCAGGGGACAGGGTGCGTGTGGGGCTGTGTCCCATCAGGCCAGGATGGGGAAGGAGGCAGCGGTGGCCACACCGCAGTTATTGTCCTTCATGGCCATGAGGATGTAGCCATCGTTGCCCCAGTAGGTGGACCAGGAGTTCTTGATGAGCCAGTAGCTCTTGCCGTGCAGGACCCCGTAGCCCACGGCCAGCACTGCGTGGTCCAGTGCCGATGTCTCATTTCCTGACCAGGAGGAGAGAACAAAACAGGGACATCTCAGCCCCCAGCCCATGGAGCTGGAGGTCATTCACAACACTACGAGTGGCTGCTTATTCTCAACTGGGACCTCGGTGGGGAGGTAAACCCCATCCTAAAGCTAGTGTTGCCTGTCCCAGCCCAATAAGAAGGATGTGGAGCCTCCTGGGTTGGCTGGACTCACCGCAGTGGGGCTCCTCGTAGACACCATTGGCATAGAAGGCGAAGGACTTGTGTGAAGCATCGATGTTGACGGCCACGGGGCCGTGCTTGACCAGCGCAGCCTTCAGAGCTGCGCTGCTGCCTGGCTCCACACTGGCATAGCCGGCGAGCTTGGCCACCATCTCTGACTCATTGCAGTGGCAGTAGCCGTTCTGGGAGGGAGGAGAAGATGGCATGAGGGTCCTCGGGCAGATTGAGGGAGCCCAACCCACCCTAGTGAGGGGAAGGGAGGGGAGCATCTGTAAACTGAAGTGGAGCATCTGTAAACTGAAGCAGAGCATCCATAAACCAATGTAGAGAATCCATAAACCAACGTAGAACATCCATGAACCTATGTGGAACATCCATGAACCAATGTACAGAATCCATAAACCAACCTGGAGCATCCATAAACCAATGTATAGAATCCATAAACCAATGTGGAGCATCCATAAACCAATGCATAGAATCCATAAACCAATGTATAGAATCCATAAACCAACGTGGAGCATCCATAAACCAACCTGGAGCATCCATGAACCAATGTATAGAATCCATAAACCAATGTATAGAATCCATAAACCAACGTGGAGCATCCATAAACCAATGAGGAGCATCCTTAAACCAATGAGGAGCATCCATCTATTGTCAAAGGGGGGATGACTGATCTAGGAGAGCCTTAGGGAGAGGATTGGGAAGGGGATGGCACTACCTCCCCCTCCCTAAGCGGCGCTGCCACCCTCACCTGCCCCAGGTAGGGCCCGTAGGACTCAGTGCTGGCAATGCCACCGTGCTTCATGATCCACTCGTAGGCTCGCCACTCCTCGCCCCCATCGCAGGCGTAGTTCCCAAAACCCCAGGAGCAGTCGATGAGGACTTGTTGGGACAGGGGGGTCAGCACACCAGTCTGCGGGGACACACACGCTGTTGGGATGGAGCTGGGCATCCTCCACACACCCCAACCATCCCGATGGAGCACGGCCCTGCTCTCACCTTGAGGAAGAGCGCGCCTTCCATGGCACCCGTTGTTGCGAAGCTCCAGCAGGACCCACAGACAGCCTGGTCCTTCACAGGAGTCACGGCCCCTGGGGACAGCAGGATGGGGACACGTTTAACAAAGCAGTGGAGGATGCTGGCTGTCTCCGTGCAGACCCAGCCTCACACATAGAATCATAGAATCATAGAACAACCAGGTTGGAAGGGACCCATCGGATCTTCTAGTCCAACCATTCCTATCAAACACTAAACCAAGTCCCTCAAGACCTCATCCACCTGTGCCTTAAACACCTCCAGGGAAGGGGAATCAACCACCTCCCTGGGCAGCCTATTCCAATGCCCAATGACTCTTCCTGTGAAAAACCTCCTCCTAATCTCCAGCCTAAATCTCCCCTGGTGGAGCTTGAGGCCACTCCCTCTTGTCCTGTCCCCTGTCCCTTGGGAGAAGAGCCCAGCTCCCTCCTCTCTACAACCTCCTTTCAGGTAGTTGTAGAGAGTAATGAGGTCTCCTCTCAGCCTCCTCTTCTCTAGGCTAAACACCCCCAGCTCTCTCAACCGCTCCTCATAGGTTCTGTTCTCCAACCCCTTCACCAGCCTTGTCGCTCCCTCCTCACCGTAGAGCCGCCAGTCGAGGCTCTCGGGGAGATTGAGGCCGGCATAGAGCTCGATGGAGAAGGGCTGCCCGTTGTTGGGAACCCCGCTCCGGCGACGACCCCGGAGGGCAGCCAGCTCCTGGGGTGTGCGGTCAGCCAGGTGGTTCAGTGCCAGCGTGTAGGAGAGCGCAGCGCGGTTCTTGGAGTGCACAAACCTGTAGAAGAGCAGAGATGCTGCGAGAGGAAGGGAGCAGGGGACCATTCTGGCCACCCCACCTCCAAAAAAATCCAACCTAACCACTTTGTAGGTAACTCATCAGAATATA
This sequence comes from Coccyzus lansbergi, assembly GCA_033558105.1. NCBI lineage: Eukaryota > Metazoa > Chordata > Aves > Cuculiformes > Coccyzidae > Coccyzus > Coccyzus lansbergi. The sequence continues at coordinate 40,092 of JAUMJK010000263.1, read as the reverse complement.
CATATCAACAGGACAAGAGGGAATGGACTCAAGCTTCACCAGGAGAGCTTCAGACTGGACATGAGGAAAATTTTTTTCACGGAAAGGGTCATTGGACACTGGAACAGGATGTTTGGGGATGTGGTTGAGTCACCATCCATGGAGGTACTTAAAAGACAGTTGGACAAGGTGCTGAGGGACATGGTTTAGTGATGAATAGGAATGGTTGGACTCGATGATCCAGTGGGTCTTTTCCAACCTGGTGATTCTATGATACTAAATCCCACCCCCAGCCCATCCTCCTGGCACCCTGTACCGCATGTTATGGATGAAGTTGCGCTTGCGATGCTCATGCTCCTCCTCGCTGCTGTAGCTCTTCCCAAACTGCTCCTTGTAGCGGTGGAAGAGGTGGTGGTGGATGTGGTCCGTCTCCGGTGTCCTCCCCACAAACTCCTGCATGGGGTTGGCTACGATGCGGTGCTCGGGGCCGGTTGTAGGCCACTGCTCACACTTCACCCCTACCACGAGGCACGAAGGTTAGATGATGCCTCCTGAATGGGGATGGGCTCTCCCAGCCCCTCGGCTGGGATGCACAGCTTGGTCATCCCCAAAACCACTGGGGCTGTCCATCCTGTGTAAACGTGTGTCTACAGGAGGCATCTGCATTCTCTTCCAGAGCTGGTCCTGAGCACCTGCCATCCCACCCAGCACCCTGAGCTCCAGCAGGGAAGGACCAGCAACAGGAATGGACCCACATCACCCCAGAGGAACCCAATGGGATGATCCAAAGGCTGGAACATCTCCCATCTAAGAACAGTCTGAGAGACTCGGGGTTGTTCAGCCTGGAGAAGGCTGCGGGGAGACCTTAGAGCAGCTTCCAGTCTCGAAAGGAGCTCCAGGAAAACTGGGGAGGGGCTCTTGATCAGGGAGGGAAGGGACGGGATGAAGGGGAACAATTTCAGGTGAAAAGGGGAGATTGAGAAGAAATCTTAGGAGGAAATATTTTGCTGTGAGGGTGGGGAGGCCCTGGCCCAGGTTGCCCAGAGCAGTGGTGGCTGCCCCATCCCTGGAGGGGTTCAAGGGCAGGTTGGATGGGGCTTGGAGCCCCTGATCCAGTGGGAGGTGTCCCTATTCATGGCAAGGGGGTTGGAACTGTCTTTGAGGTCCCTTCCAACCCAACCCATTCTGATTCTGTGATTACTTAGATTTCTCTCTTGCTTTTTTTTCCCCAGCCAAACAAATCTACCCTGTTTATCAGACTCTCGAGCACCCCTCCCTCCTTCAAACCCTCAATTAAAAGCTTGGAAGCACTGTTGCGTTTTGGTGGCCTCACGTTCCACAGACTGAGGCCAGGGACACTCACCCTCAGGGAGGTGGAAGATGCTGGGGTGGAAGTGGTGGCTGAAGGAGGAGTAGTTGATCTCGTACTTGTCGTAGTGGGAGCCCAGGAGGCTGTTGAAGCCGTGCACCTCGTAGTGCAGGGGCACGGGGCCACGGGCAGAGCTGCCCACTCTCAGCGTGTAGATGTTCTTCTTGGGGCCCCAGTAGGAGACGTTCTGCCAGACGGCGCAGCGCTGCCCGCGGAACAGTTCCTCCCGCACCCACTGGCCAAAAAACACATGTTGGAGACCGAGCTGCCTCCGTCCCCACCACTGCACCCCCCCTCATGTCATGCACCCATGTCGCGTCATGCCAAGCTGAATCACAAAATCATTTTGATCTGCTGGAGGGTAAGGAGGCTCTGCAAAGGGATCTGAACAGGCTGGACCACTGGGCAGAGTCCAGTGGGATGAGGTTTAACACGGCCAAATGCCGGGTCCTGCACAACAACCCTATGCAGAGCTACAGACTGGGAGAAGTCTGGCTGGAAAACTGCCAGGAGGAGAGGGACCTGGGGGTGTTGGTTGACAGTGACTGAACATGAGCCAGCAGTGTGCCCAGGTGGCCAAGAAGGCCAATGGCATCTTGGCTTGTATCAGAAATGGTGTGACCAGCAGGGCCAGGGAGGTGATTCTCCCTCTGGACTCAGCACTGGTGAGACCGCTCCTTGAATCCTGTGTTCAGTTGTGGGCCTCTCAGCACAAGAAGGATGTTGAGGCTCTGGAGAGAGTCCAGAGAAGAGCAATGAGACTGGTGAGGGGTCTGGAGAACAGGCCCTATGAGGAGCAGCTGAGAGAGCTGGGGGTGTTTAGCCTAGAGAAGAGGAGACTGAGAGGAGACCTCATTACTCTCTACAACTACCTGAAAGGAGGATATAGAGAGGAGGGAGCTGGGCTCTTCTCCCAAGTGACAGGGGACAGGACAAGAGGGAATGGCCTCAAGCTCCACCAGGGGAGATTTAGGCTGGAGATTAGGAATAATTTTTTTCACAGAAAGGGTCATTGGGCCCTGGCAGAGGCTGCCCAGGGAGGGGGTTGAGTCTCCTTCCCTGGAGGGGTTTAAGGGACGGGTGGACGAGGTGCTGAGTGTCATGGTTTAGTGTTTGATGGGAATGGTTGGACTCGATGATCCTGTGGGTCCCTTCCAACCTGGTTGTTCTATGATTCAATGATTTGGTTGGATAAGACCTTTGAGATCATCCAGTCCAATCAGTTGGATGCAACCCCTGCATCTCCATCACCCACAGAGAAGAGAAGGCTCCGAGGAGATCTTATAGCAACCTTCCAGGGGCTACAAGAAAGCTGGAGAGGGACTGTTGGTAAAGGTGATAGGATGAGGGGAAATGGGTATAAACTGGAGAAGGGCTTGAGAGAACAAAGAATTTCTTCACTATGAGAGTGATGAGACACTGGAACAGGTTGTCCAGGGAAGTTGTGGCTGCCCCATCCCTGTTCAAGGGCAGGTTGGATGGGGCTTGGAGCCCCTGATCCAGTGGAAGGTGTCCCTGCCCATGGTAGAGATGGAACTAGATAATCTTTGAGGTCCCTTCCAACCCAAACTATTCTCTGATTCTAATTCTATGACTCTATGGCTCTACCCAGCCTGGTATTTACCCATTCCCACCAGGGAGGGCTGCTCTGCCGTCATAAGGAGGTAGTCATCAGACACTCCATACCCCTGGTGTCCATTGTGCCCTCCCCTGCCCCATCCCTCACCCTGAAGAATCATAGAATCAAAGAACAACCAGGTTGGAAGAGACCCATCGGATCATCAAGTCAAACCATTCCTATCAAACACTAACCCATGTCCCTCAGCACCTCATCTACTTGTGCCTTAAACCCCTCGAGGGAAGGCGAATCAACCACCTCCCTGGGCAGCCTATTCCAATGCCCAATGACCCTCTGTGTGAAAAACTTCCTCCTAATCTCTAGCCTAAAAGGACCCTGCCTGGAGCTCACCTTGAAGTTCTCCAGGCTGGGGAAGACACTCTGCGGGGCAATGAGGTCCCTGTCGGTGCCGTTGATGCGGAAGCACTTGCGGACGTTGACCTCTGTCTCCGTGGTTTCTGGCGTCACCTTGAAGCTGGCGCCGAAGGGCTCGATGGAGCCAAACTGGTAGGTGACCACTTGCCCTGGAGACACGGACAGTGCGAAGGTCAAGCCGAGCCTCCAGGTCCTGGTGTGGTGGTGGTTCCCAGGGCTTTGCTGGGGCACCCGAGGGTCTTGGGGCAGCAGGAAGGAGGTGGTGAGGGGTCAGGGAGATGGATTCCTTTCTGCACTCACCACCGTAGTACTCGATGCGGCTCTTCCCTCCGGTCAGGTTGTACCAGGCTTCAAAGGGCTCCCTGATCTCTGCGTAGGGCAAGCTGATGACTCCTGCAGGAACAGAGGGGCTGGGCTCGGGGGGCTGAGCTCCGGGGACACCCCTGTCCCCCCTCCCCACCTTGAGCCCATAGCCCGGATGGGAGTGTGGGGAAGGCAGGGAGCATCCCATGGTCCCACAGCATCACCTCCCTTTCTCCTCCCCATGGATGTTACTGGTGTCACCCCAGTGATGTGCCCCAACCCCTGGGTTTGGGGGGCAATTGGAGCTCCTTGGCTTGGGCACACCAAGTTGGAACCTGTGGCTGGAGGTGCAAGGCCACCTTGGGACCATCCCTGAGCATTACCTGTGACATGGTAGATGTCCCCGAACACAGGTGTCTCCAGAGGAGACTTGCACTCAGCTCCTGGAAGAAAAAACAAGAACGAACCACTCCCTTGCCCCTTTCCGCTGCTGAATGCCAACCTCCCCATGGTGGTAGCCAGCAGCGGTGACTGTCCCTGGCTCCTTGTCCCCTGGGGGAGGGGGAGAGACCCAGGGGAGCCCTTGCTGGTGGCAGGACAGAGACTGGGGGTCCCCACTCCTGACCCAGAGCACACAAACCTCTACTTTCCCTGGGGTGCAGCCAGCTTGGGGACACCCCCACGCATGCCCCTGCGAACCCACCATGTGCCACACATGGAGTGTGCCCACTGCCCATCTCCTGCTCCAGGCATGGGGACAGGGACAGAGCAGCCCCCTCCCAGGGCGAGGACCACCCCAGCAGCCACACCATGGTACCCGCGATATGGGGCACAGCATCCCTCCCACCTCAAGGCTAGGTAGGGGTGGGGGCTCACCCAGCAGCGCAGCAGCTCCCAGTGCCAGCAGCCAGCCCAATCCCTCCATCCTGCTCATCCCACTTCTCCTGCACCCACCAGGGGCTTAAATACTGCTGGGGGGTGGGCAGGGAGCTGCTGGCAGCCAACGGGTAAAGCCCTCTCCTTCCTTGGACCAGGGAGAGACCGAGGGGGAGGTGTGGCTTTATGTTACCCCCTCCATGGGTGCTTTCTCCATGGTGCCAATGCTGGAGCTTGTGGTAGGAGGAGCAGGGTGGGTTCCAGACTCTTGTGGGCACTGGGACCCCATGACCAGGCCATTCCTTGGAGAGAAGATGGGTGCTCCATGGACTAGGGGACAAGGGGTGGGTGCTGGGGGTGTCCCTGTGCCCCACACAGGGAGCAGCTGCAAAACCATGGGGTGAGGAGGTGCAGTGAGACCCTGTCAGTCACCCCAAAGCCCATCTGGGTGCTCCCTGCCCTCTGGGGACGGGAGCTCGGGTGTCCCTACGAGGGGCTGGATGAGACCCAGCCATGGGCGGGTGGGGAGATGGGGGCCCTTTGCATCTCCGCATCCTTCCAGATCCACCATCAGGGCACAGCCAGGGCTGTGAATTGAGAAGTTTTATTTAAGAAAAGGGGGAAAGATGTAGATGAAATGGCAGGAGCTACGTGGAAAACCAGACCCAAGGAGGAGAGCAGCACTGTCACTGCAGCAGAGTGGCCTTCACTCTTCTCCCTCGCTGTGCATCCAGCTGGCCCCCAGCCCAAGGTGACAACCAGCACCCATGGGGCTGCCCAAGACCCAAACAAAGCTGATAAGGGCTCGGTGGGGGCTGGTTGCACGCTCCAGCGGGGATGAGTCGAGCTGAGTCGAGCTGTGCCCATGGGTGCAGAGCTAGGCTGATGCCCTTTGTGCTGCAGCACCTCCCAAGGACCTGCTGACATCGCAGCACAGCGGTGAGGACACACATCCTACCCCAGGTGCATCCTACCCCAGGTGCATCCTACCCCAGGTGCATCCTATCCAAGCATCCTACCCAAAGTAGGATGTCCTGTCCTAGACAGGACAAGAGAAAATGACCTCAAGCTCCGCCAGGGGAGATTTAGGCTAGAGATTAGGAGGAAATTTTTCACAGAAAGGGTCATTGGGCATTGGAATAGGTTGCCCAGGGAGGTGGTTGAGTCACCTTCCCTGGAGGTGTTTAAGGGACGGGTAGACAAAGTCTTGAGGGACTTGGTTTAGTGTTTGACAGGAATGGTTGGACTAGAAGATCCGATGGGTCCCTTCCAACCTGGTTGTTCTATGATTCTATGATTCTATGAAAGTGCATCCTGCCCCAAGGCAAAGCCAGGAGACCACCAGGATGAGGGCAGGAAGAACTTCCCACCCTCCCTGTAGGATCCTCCTGCACCAACCCAGTGGGACAGGATCCCAGGGGGCTCAAATCCAAACTGGGAGCACCCAGGTTAGCGGTGGCCATGGGGTAAAGCCCCATTTCCTTGGAGAGGAGCAGCTCCTCAGGCTGAAGCGGCGCCTGGCTCCTGGTGTTGGTGACGTCCCCACCCGTAGTCACAACAGGGACCCGGGGAGTGGGGCAGAGGGTGGCTGCCTTCCCCCATCCCCACCACCCACCCCAGGAATTTCTCATCTCAGCAGAAATCCCTGGGGTTGTTTGTGCTCCACCTTGAAAGATAGGACTGGAAAAGCCGCTCTCCTCGCCCTGGGTGTCTGGGACTGTCTGCACGAGCCAGCTGGCTCAGCCAGGCAGGCACTGTCCCCTCCCCAGGAGGTCCCTGAGGTCCCACAGGACAACGAAAACAAGCCTGGGGACATGGACCTGTGCAGAGGACAGATGTGTCACATGCTGCAGGTGGTGGGGTCTGCAGAGGGGGCAGAGCTGGGAGGGCAGCAGTCGAACCCCTCCAGTAGAAGCCAACAAGTATTTTTTCTGGGGTCTTTATTGGCAAGATCACGACTGGGTCTCATCCAGCCCCTCGTCCAGCACCCCATGACCCTGTCCCACCGCGTCCCCAGCTTCCTCCGGTGTGATGGCTCACATGGAACGGGCTGAGCGCAACACCAAGGGCTCTCCCTGCAGCACTGAGATGTGGCTCAGGCCAGGATGGGGTAGGTGGCTTCAGTGGCCACCCCACAGTTGTTGTCCTTCATGGCCATGAGGATGTAGCCGTCGTTGCCCCAGTACGTGGACCAGGAGTTCTTGATAAGCCAGTAGGTCTCTCCCTGCAGGACCCCGTAGCCCACGGCCAGCACCGCGTGGTCCAGTGTTCCTGGCTCATTTGCTGCAGGGAATAAACACAGGAGATGGGGTTTGTCCACAGAGCGTCCCTGTGGAGAGCATCTCTGCTCCTGGGGCTACCACAGCACTGAGACTGGTCCTCTTCTGCCCTTCTCAACAATGATGGGCTCTTCTCCCAAGTGACAGGGGACAGGACAAGAGGGAATGGCCTCAAGCTCCACCAGGGGAGATTTAGGCTGGAGATTAGGAGGAAGTTTTTCATGGAAAGGGTGATTGGGCATTGGAATAGGCTGCCCAGGGAGGGGGTTGATTCACCTTCCCTGGAGGTGTTTAAGGCACAGGTAGATGAGGTCCTGAGGGACATGGGTTAGTGTTTGGTAGGAGTGGTTGGACTCGATGGTCCGATGGGTCTCTTCCAACCTGATTGTTCTATGATTCTATGGTGGGATCCTGGGATCTTCCTGGGCTTCCAGATCCTCCCATGCCCCATGTAGCACCCCACTCACCACACTTGGGCTCGTAGTAGACACCGTTGGAGTAGAAGGAGAAGCTCCTGTGCGAGGCGTCGATGCTGACGGCCACAGGGCCGTGCTTGTAGATGGCAGCTTTGACTGCTGTGATGTTGCCCGAGGTGACGTTGACGTAGCCTGTGATCTTGGCCAGCATCTCAGACTGGTTGTAGTGGCACAAGCCGTTCTGTTGCATCCGAGGGAGGACACGGTGTCACCGGGAACCCCTGACCCTGCCCACCTTGATGCAAGGAGCGATGTGGGACTTGGATGGCTACAGCATCCTGGCTCTGGTCCCTTTGTCCTCCCTTGGCCACCATGGTGGGGACATTTTCCTGGTTGCCGCAGCTTTGCCTGCACATGGCGTGGGCAGCTGGTTCTGCACCCAAAACCCCGGGACAGGCATTGTCACGACCCTGTCCCTAGGCAGCCCTGCTCCATCCCTGCACCCCAGGGTACGGAGGGACCCGTGGCACCACCCATGGGTGGAGGACTCTCATCCCTCTTTTGCAAGAGGAGAAACTGAGGCACGCGGTGATGAAACCACCCAGCTTAGCCCCAGGGCTTGGCTTTGGACTGTGCTTTGAACCACTGATCACCCGGTGTCTTGGGGACAAGCTGACATTCCCATGCCCAGAGCCTGCTAGCTTTTCCATCTCATCCCGATCAACCCCAGGGACCCCACCAGGGGTGCGAGGCCACCTCACCTGCCCCTTGTAGCTGCCGTAGGACTCGGTGCTGGCAATGCCACCGTGTTTCTTGATCCACTCGTAGGCTCGCCACTCCTCACCCCCATCGCAGGCGTAGTTCCCGAAGCCCCAGGAGCAGTCGATGAGGACTTGTTGGGACAGGGGGGTCAGCACACCAGTCTGCGGGGACACACACGCTGTCGGGATGGAGCTTGGCATCCTCCACACACCCCAACCATCCCCATGGAGCACGGCCCTGCTCTCACCTTGAGGAAGAGGGCCCCCTCCATGGCACCTGTTGTTGCGAAGCTCCAGCAGGACCCACAGACAGCTTGATCCTTCACTGGAGTCACGGCCCCTGGGGACAGTGGGATGAGGTGTGAGAGGCTGGGGTGACGCAGGGGGATGGGGGCAGGTGGAAGGGAAACTGAGGCAGGAGTCGAGGACTCGTATTCCCAGAGGCAGCACAGTCAGGGCTTGGTGCTGACATGGAAAGGGTCATTGGGCACTGGCAGAGGGAGGTGGTTGAGTCACCTTCCCTGGATGAGTTTAAGGGATGGGTAGATCAGGTGCTGAGGGACATGGGTTAGTGTTGACAGGAACGGTTGGACTCCATGATCCAGTGGGTCTTTTCCAACCTGGTGATTCTATAATTCTTACATCACCCCGCAGCTCCTCACTGGTGAGACCCTGACCCCACACCTACCATACATGCGCCAGTCGAGGCTCTCGGGGAGGATGAGGCCGGCATAGAGCTCAGTGGGGAAGGGCTGCCCATTGTTGGGATCACTGCTTCGGCGGAGACCCCGGAGGGCCGCCAGCTCCTGGGGCGTGCGGTCGGCCAGGTGGTTCAGCGCCAGCGTGTAGGAGAGCGCAGCGCGGTTCTTGGAGTGCACGAACCTGTAGCAGAGCAGAGATCATAGAATCATAGAATTCATAGCAGTGTCAACCTCACCAGCAGTTCAGCATCCCAGGGGTTGGGATGCAGTGAAGGTACACGTGCCCCTGCGTCCCCGTACCTCATGTTGTGCACGAAGATGCTCTGCCTGTGCTCCAGCTCCCTCACAGAGCTGTACTGCCGCCCCATCCGCCTGCGGTAGTGGTGGAAGACCTCATGGGCCCAGGGCTGGTGCCGTCCTACCAGGTCCTCCATGGGGTTGGCCAGCACCCGGTGCTCTGCTGAGCTCCCAGGCAGGATCCCACACTTCTTCGTCTCTGGGGAGCAAGGAGGGGATGCCATCCATCAGCCTTGAGCCCCACAAAGCAGGCTGGAAGGTCCCAACCCTGCTCACCATTGACGGGGAGGACGAAGACGGAGGAGGGGAAGCTGTTGTCGAAGTCGGTGTAGGTGATCTCGTACTTGTCGTAGTGGGAGCCCAGCAGGCTGTTGTAACCCCGCATCTCGTAGTGGACGGGGGCCACCCCGCAGCTGGAGTTGGTCACCCAGAGGGTGTAGACGTTCTTCTTCTGCTCCCAGCGAGTGATGTTCTGCCAGACGGCACAATACCGGCCCTGGTAGTATTCCTCCCGCAGGAACTGAGGGGATGGGGCACCAAGGAAAGAGACTCTGGTTTAGAACATCGCATCAGCCCCCTATGCTCACTCCTTCCCACCCAGCACCTTCGCAGGAGCCTGGTGCTCCTGGTGCACATCCAGCTTCTTGCACCAGCCTGCGCTGGGCTTTTGGGCTGGATTGAGCGGCTCCATGGCCTCAGCACACAGAAAGCAGGGTAAGGGCAAGGATTCTGCTGAGGCCCTGGCCCAGTTTGCCCAGAGCAGTGGTGGCTGCCCCATCCCTGGAGGGGTTCAAGGCCAGGCTGGATGGAGCTTGGAGCCCCATATCCAGTGGGAGATGTCCCTGCCCATGGCTGGGGTGGAACTGGATGGGCTTTGAGGTCCCTTCCAACCCAAACCATTCCATGAGTCTATGATTCGAGGCCCAGCACAGGACAGACCATAGAATCATAGAATCATAGAACAACCAGGTTGGAAGGGACCCATCGGATCTTCTAGTCCAACCATTCCTATCAAACACTAAACCAAATCCCTCAAGAACCAAGACCCCTCTGCAGCTCAGTGGTGCCTGGGGGACACCCCACCACTCACAATGTTGGGTGTGCCCTGGCTGCACCCCAGCTTTTTCCTGCTCATTTCCAAGCTCTCCGATGAGGCTCAGTGTCCGGCGTGGTGACAGCCTGGTGTCCACACCACTCCCCCATTGCACCCATCCTGCTGCACCCAGCCCTGCCGAAGCCTGGGGCCACCAGGAGCTGAGCCGCCGTGCAGCAACTTGCCCGAACCATCCCAAAACCCTGGTGTTTGTGTGGGCTGTGACGCGTCCCAACAGCTACTGGGGTTGGGAAAGGGGCTGGGATCCTCCCTGCAGCCCTGGGATGGAGAGGAGCATCTCCAGCTGCCCAGCACCTCCACCACCCTGACGATACTCTGAGCAGCAGGGTTGGATCAAGGGTCCGGCTCCCTCACCTTGAAGCCATCGAGGGTGGGGAAGACGCTCTGAGCCTTGACCACATCCTCCTTGGAACCAGGTAGCTCGAAGCACGTCATGGTGTTCACCTCCTTCTCGGTGGTCTCCGGTGTGATCTTGTACTGCATCCCGTAGGGCTTCACCGCCGCCAGCTGGTAGGTGATCACCTGCCCTGTGCCAGCAGGAAGGGGAAACTGAGGCACGATGGTCCTGCCAGGATCTTTTTGCACAGAGACGGGACTGGTATAGCACAGCCCGGAGCAGGGGGGATGCCCTGCTTACCATCGTAGTACTGTATCCTGCTCATGTTTCCCGTCAGGTTGTACCAGGCTTCGAAGGGCTCCTCAATCTCAGCGTAGGGCAGCCTAATGACACCTGGGAGGTCCCCAGCGCATGACACGTGTCACCCTGATGCCCTCAGCACCCCGACACCTCTCACTGAGCCCCCCAGCACCCATAGAGCATGCAGACCCACAGCCAACCCAGCTGCTGCCCCCATGGGTGCTGGGGCAGTGAGAAGCACCTGGCTATGGGATGTCCCAGTTTGACACTGGGACAGCCTGGTCCTGCCTGGTGCTGAGCAGCCTCTGCACCCCCCCCTCCCCACCCAGCAAAGAGAGCTGTGGGGTCCCATTACCTCGGACGTGGTAGATGGAGCCGAATTGAGGGGGTGGGCGGGAGATGCCATAGTCCTCTCCTGGAAGGCAGAGAGGGGCAGGGGTGAGTGGGTGGACTGGGATGGTGGGGCAGGACTACCCCTTCCCTGCTGGTCACTGGAAGCAGCTCCACGAGCCCACTGGTGGCACATGCAAAGGATGCTGACACACAGACCCCGTCCCAGGGCTGGATCCAGGGTTGGTGCCACACCACGACCTGCGTTGTGGCACCCTCGGGGAACCCCAGATGTTGGGGTGGCTGCTGGGGGATGTCTCTGTGGGAAGCAGTGCTACCCTCAGTGCTTTGGATAATGTCTCCAAGAGGGGACGCAGCCAGGCTCTCCCTCCACAAGCAGGGATCACAGAATCACAGAATCACAGAACAACCAGGTTGGAAGGGACCCATCAGATCTTCTAGTCCAACCATTCCTATCAAACACTAAATCAAGTCCCTCAGCACCTCATCTACCTGTGCCTTAAACACCTCCAGGGAAGGTGAATCAACCACCTCCCTGGGCAGCCTATTCCAATGCCCAATGACACTCTGTGTGAAAAACTTCCTCCTAATCTCCAGCCTAAATCTCCCCTGGTGGAGCTTGAGGCCATTCCCTCTTGTCTTGTCCCCTGTCACTTGGGAGAAGAGCCCAGTTCCCTCCTCTCTACGACCTCCCTTCAGGTAGTTGTAGAGAGTAATGAGGTCTCCTCTCAGCCTCTTTTTCTCCAGGCTAAACAACCCCAGCTCTCTCAGCCAAGCATCAGGGATGCTTGGGCAGGACCACCGTGCCTCAGTTTCCCCTTCTGAGGGGTGCCAGGGAGCCCGCTGAGCCCTCTTGGCGTCTCCCAGTGGCATTCCCAGCCTCCCTCAGGACTCCCAGCTTGTGCAACCCCACGCCAACACGCCTGCCGCTGGGAACCGGCCTTTGCCTCCGTCAGCATCTTCCCTCTCGCCTGGAGCCAGGAGCCAGCAGCTTGTGCCCCGTGCCCAGAACCCATCCCAGTGCAGCCTCTGGGGTGGGCAGGGACCCGCAGCCCCCAGTGCCTGCACCCCAGGCTGTCTCACAGGTGCCCATCACACCTGCAGATGGTGCCCAGGGCAAGGAGCAGGGATGGATCCACCACCCTGCTCAGCTTTACGCCCACCTGGAGAGAAGTTCTTGCAGAGCCAGGGTCCCCTGCCACCCCCAACCCTTCCTTCTGCTCCCCTCTCTGCTCTTTGCATACAAACCCTTCCACCCCCAACCCTTCCTTCTGCTCCCCTCTCTGCTCTTTGCACGCAAACCCAGGTAAACAACTTGGCCTTGTGCCTGGGTTCAAGCTCCCCTGCCTCCGTTTAGCCTTATTTTCAGCCCCCAAAGTGCATCACCCACCACCACCACCTTCACCCCAGACCCCAACTCTCCTCTCTCCTATTGGGACCTCAAACCTGGGAGCCCAACAAGCAAGAAGCCACTTTCGCAACGTGCTTAACCTGTACCCAGCGGCGATGGGGAGGTGAGACCCTACCTGGGTGCCCCCAGCTCCCACCCCAGGGTGTCCCCAGTGGGCCAAACTCACCCCGGACGGCGATGCAGAGCACGGAGGCTGCGAGCCAGCGCAGAACATCCATCCTCACCGTCCTGGCTCGCCCAGCACCAGCTCTTACCTTTAAGCTGGAGGCGGCTGTGGCGAAACCAGTGCAAGGGGAGGGAGAGAGGGAGGGAAGGAACCTGCATCATGTGGTGCCTGGTGGGGTGCAGGGCACCCTGGGGTGCTCAGCAGGGAGAGTGCATCACGGCAGGGTCGCTGGGAAGGGAGATGGAGCAACTCTGGGGGTTGCAGGGGGACGGGAGGTGCAGGGTGAGCCCCGAGGAGCTGTGAGTGTTGTTGGGGGGTGCCAGCTGCATGGATTCATGGGGTGCTCGGGGCTGTGCATCCTCTCCTTGGAGGAGAGGAGCTCCTCTCTTTTGGAGAGAGCTTCCTAGGGGCTGGGGAGCTCTATGCCCACAGCAGAGGCCAGGGCTGTGACCAGCTTGAGCCCCTGATCTGGTGGGAGATGTCCCTGCCCATGGCAGTGGTGGAAGAAGGGCTTTAAGGTCCCTTCCAACCCAAACCATTCCATGATTCTATGAATAACAAGCCAGACCCTGAGACTGGGAGCACTGGGAGCCCTTTGCTAGGGGGCTTGAAGGGCTTAGGCAGCCGTGGGGCACAGGGAGAGCTGAGCACCGAGGATTACAGGCTGAGCCACCCCACAGCAAGGTTTTGGGGAGAGGGCTGGGAATGGGGTGCATCACCCCTCGCTTGCTGCTCAGCTTCTCTGACTGCAAGGAGGGAAACTGAGGCATGAGGTGGTAGACTGACTGCAACGGAGACCTTTGTCTAGTAAAGGAAGGGAGCATTTGAATGCTTGAATCCTGTGTTCTGTTCTGGGCCCCTCACCACAAGAAGGATGTTGAGGCTCTGGAGCGAGTCCAGAGAAGAGCAACGAGGCTGGTGAAGGGGCTGGAGAACAGGCCCTATGAGGACCGTCTGAGAGAGCTGGGGGTGTTTTGCCTGGAGAGGAGGAGGCTGAGGGGAGACCTCATTACTCTCTCCAACTACCTGAAAGGAGGTTGTAGAGAGGAGGGAGCTGGGCTCTTCTCCCAAGTGCCAGGGGACAGGACGAGAGGGAATGGCCTCAAGCTCCACCACAGCCCCTGTCCCCTCCCAGGGACACTAACCCCCAGCAAGGTCTGACTCCCCACCCCAGCAGGTCCTAGAGAGCCCCCAAAATCCCAAAGCTGGAGCAAAATTTGAGCTGGGATCCCCACCACCCATTGAAAGAGCTGGGGGTGACAAGGCAAGTGTGGCATCAGTCCTGGGGGGGGGGGGTGTCCCCATCCTAGGAGGACCCAGGACCTCTGACACCCGCCATGGGAACAGAAAATACTGAGTCTCGACTCACCGTCACACAGGAAAGAGGTCAGCCTGATGGGCTAACCGCAGGAGGAGGAGGAGGAAGGCTTCGGAGAAGCTCAGGGAGGATGCTGGAGGGCTCAGGCAGGTGCTAGAGGACTCAGGCGGGTGCTGTGGGGCTCAGGTGGGTGCTTGGGGGCTCAAGTGGATGCAGAGGTCCACAGGTGGGGTGCTGAGGGGCTCAGATGGGTGCAGGGGGGCTCAAGTGGGTATAGAGGGGCTCAGACAGGGTGCTGGGGGGCTCAGGCGGGTGCTGGGGGGCTCAGGTAGTTGCTGGGGGGGCTCAGGCAGGTGCTGAGGGGCTCAGGCAGGGTGCTGGGGGTCTCGGGCATGGTGCAGGAGAACTCAGGAAAGGTACAGGGGGTCTCAGGAAGGTACAGGGGGTCTCAGGAAGGTGCTGGGGGGCTCAGGTAGGTGCTGGGGGGCTCAGGCAGGTACTGGGGGGCTCAGGTAGGTGCTGGGGGGCTCGGGCAGGGTGCTGGGGGTCTCAGGCATGGTGCAGGAGAGCTCAGGAAAGGTACAGGGGGTCTCAGGAAGGTGCTGGGGGGCTCCAGGCTGCGTCTAGATGTCCCAGAGCTGCTTTACCCCACGCACACCCCATAAATCCCAGCAGGCAGAGCTTGGGGAGCCACGCAGTGTCCTCCCACTGTGGTTTTGGGGATCAGTGACCCCCCAATACCAGCCTGTTGATCACAGTTTGCTGTCCCCTTCCCAGGGATGCCGGTTTGGGGATGCCAGGGGGTGATGGGGCGACGCCACGTTCTGTCTCAGGAGAGGTACAGGCAGCACCCCAGGCTGCATCCAGATGTTCCACAGCTGTTTATCCCCCAACATACACCCCGTAAATCCCAGCAGACAGAGCCTATGGAGCCACACAGTGTTCCTAGGGATTAGAGACGCCTCAATGCCAGCTTGTCCCCCCCAACCAGTGCCACCTCCCCGAGCAGCCGGTGTTCCCCAGCAGGTGAGCCGGTGGCCACCTCGGCTGGGTAGCTTCGTACAATGAACCATCGCTGGGCGAGCGGGGAGGAAGGGGGGGGCGAGAGGAGGGGAAGCTCTTGCTCTTGCTGCGAGAGCTGCCGAAGAGACAGGGGAAACACACACACACACACGCACGCACACGTTGCGCTCCCGCTGCTCCCCACGCCAACCGCCCCGACACCCCGGGCCCTGGCGCGGGGAGCTTTGGGGTGAGGCCGTGGCACCCAAACACGAGGTCTCGCCTGGAGCTGGCGTGAGAACTGGGGTCCATGCGAAGCGGAGAGCTGACGGTAGGAGCAACGCGTGGGGCACGGAGCTCAGGGTGGTGGGTGGGGGGCTCTGCCCCCTTTGCAGTGAGGAGGGGATTGAAATCCTTTTGCTTGGGTGCAGAGAGGTGCTGCTCAGGCCTGGGGTGGCCCAGAGGGGTAGGGTGGGATGCGAGGATGAGCCGTAGGGATGGGAAGGGGCAGCTGTGGGGCTGCCACTGGGTCCTGCCCTCCTTGCAGCCTCTGCAGTGAGCTGGGGGGCACACAGGAGACCCCCATCCTCGCCGTCCTGGGGGGCAGCATGGCACGAGGAGCTCGTCCTCCCGGCACTAATCGGCAGCGACGCTGCAGCGGGGAGGCTGCGGAGGCAAATGGTGCCTTTGCCAGCACTCAACCCCAGTGCTGGGAAGAGGGGACAGGTCACGGCCCCCCAGGGGTCACCGGGATGGAGAAGGGGGGACACCTGCTGCCCCCCCAGCCTGCAGGTGCCCACGGCGTGAGAAGCCAAGGAGGGATACTGGGGGCTGAGTCCAACTGGGGGAGCTTGAGCTGTGGCTGGAGCAGGTTCTCCCCCCACTTTGTGCAGCTCTGCCTTGTCCCCAACCCTTGGTGTGTCCCAAGGAGGGACAGGAACTGGCTGCTTCCTGCCCTGCACAATTCCCTCCCCGCCCCACTCCTCCCGGGACATTGTATTTGGAGCCCTGGCTGGCTCCTGCGGCCCCTGCAGCCCCTTGGATCCGGGAATTGCTCTTCTTCCAGCGGAAATCCTGCTTTCCCAGCCAGAGATGGGGCTGGGAGGCTTGGGGAGTTGGTTGGGGGGGGGGCCCCCTCTGCCATGGGCATCTCCTCCGAGGATGGGGAGCAAGGAGACACCCCCTTCCATGGGCCAAGGGGCTGTTGGGTGGGTTTGTGGGGGCAGAACAATTCGGGGGGGGCTGGTGAGTCCTTCCTCGCCTGCCCTGGGGGTACAGAACCTGCCACCTCCTGGGCTGGAGCAGGGATAGTGTTGGCTGAGAGCTGGCCATGCCCCTCCCCCCCTCCCCCAGCATGGGGGGTCTTGGGGGGGTCAGCAGATCATTTGATCCCCGTCCTGCTCCCAGGCAAGGATGGAAAGGGGTGTCCCTGCTGGCATCCCTGCTCAGAAGGTCCTGGGAATAAGCACTGAGCCACCACTGCTTTGGGCACAACCAGGGACCTCCAACCCCCCAACCCACCCCAATGGGAAACCCGCACTCGGGGGATCCTCTCGTGGCTCCCAGCAGATCCTTGCATCCATCCCACCACCATCCATCCCAGTTCCACCTGATCCCACCAGGGCCAAACCTCTGCTGTGGGACTTGTCAGGCACTGGGTGAACTGGGAGGACTGGAGCAGGAGTGGGGTTCTACCCCAGGGACGCGGTGCTGGGTCACAGGGCTGGATTTGGGGCTGGGGGAGCACGGTCAGAGCAGGGACATGCCACCCTCTGCCACCATGCTGGGCCAAGGAGAGGACAGCGGGGAGGAAGATTGTGTCCTCTTGTCCCTCCCCAGGTCTGGGGGGGTCCAGAGTGTGAGATGGGGACGTGCTTTCGGGTTGCATGCCCAGCAAGTCATGGAACGACTTGAATAACTGTGTCCAGTTCTGGGCCCCTCAGCACAAGAAGGATGTTGAGGCTCTGGAGTGAGCCCAGAGAAGAGCCACGAAGCTGGGGAAGGGGCTGGAGAACAGGCCCTATGAGGAGCGGCTGAGAGAGCTGGGGGTGTTTAGCCTGGAGAAGAGGAGGCTGAGAGGAGACCTCATTACTCTCTCCAACTACCTGAAAGGAGGTTGTAGAGAGGAGGGAGCTGGGCTCTTCTCCCAAGGGACAGGGCACAGGACTAGAGGGAATGGCCTCAAGCTCCACCAGGGGAGATTTAGGCTGGAGATTAGGAGGAGGTTTTTCACAGAAAGGGTCATTGGGCATTGGAATAGGCTGCCCAGGGAGGTGGTTGATTCCCCTTCCCTGGAGGTGTTTAAGGCACAGATGGATGAGGTCTTGAGGGACTTGGTTTAGTGTTTGATAGGAATGGTTGGACTCTATGATCCAATGGGTCCCTTCCAACCTGGTTGTTCTATGATTCTATGAAATGCCACCCTGGCTTGTCCCTATGGCACCAGTGTCACCAGGAGCCTCTGTATCCCTCCATCCTCACCGTTTATGAAAGGAGAAAGGAGGTGGGGATGTGGGTGACCCCCATGGGATGTCCTGGCACTGGGTGACACTGGTGTGCACTGCTACAAAAGTGACTGTGCCTCTGGATGTGGTGCTGGTGAGGTTGAACCTCAAATCCTGAGTTCGTTTGGAGCTCCTCACTAGGAGAAGGACATTGAAGAGCTGGAGCACATCCAGGGAAAGGAAAGGGGCTGGAGCACCAGGGTTATGAGGAGTAGCTGAGGGACCTGGGGGTGTTTAGCCTGGAGGAGGCTGAGGGGAGACCTCATTGCTCTCTGCAGCTCTTGAAAAGGAGGTTGTGGGAAGGTGGGTGCTGGGCTCTTCTCCCACGTGACAAGTGATAGCATGAGAAGAAATGACCTCAAGCTGCACCAGGGCAGGTTCAGATTGGACTTCAGGAAACATTTCTTCGCAGAAAGGGTTGTCAACACTGGAAGAGGCTGCCCAGGGAGGTGTTGGAGTCCCCATCCCTGGAGGGGTTTAAAAGACAGGTAGATGAGGTGCTTGGGGAGCTGGTTCAGTAGTGGACGGGTACTGTTGGGCTTGATGATCTCAAAGGTCTTTCCCAACCAAACGAATTTTGATAGGAACGGTTGGACTCGATGATCCAGTGGGTCTTTTCCAACCTGATGATTCAATGATTCTATGGTTGTGCATCAACTCAGAGCTGGGGAGGGGGTTGAAACCACCGGTGTCCCAAGGGGTTTGGGGAGCAGATGGACACACAGACAGGGCTGTGGCTGTGTCGTGGCCGTCGGAGCCGGTAGCAGTGGTAGGGGTGACGAGTTGGCTAGGTCTCAGCGTGGGGCGGGAGCTGGCAGCTCGGTCGGACCTGTGCTGCTGGAGCTGGGGCGGGAAGGGCTCGCTTGCCATCTGCTCCCAGGCTCCAAGCAGCGTCTTTTTGGGAGCACTGGGGCCAGATGCCAACACGCAACCATTCAACGTGGGGCCAGCTGCATCCCCTTCCCGAGGACAATGCAAAGGGACAGGTTTTGTGCCACTCTACCTTTTTTTGAGAGGTGCAGGGGCCACCTTGGGGGTTTAACGGGTGCTCAGTGAAGGGAAAAGATGGATGTGATGCTGCTGGGCACAGCGTGAGCAGCTCCTAAACCCTGCAGTGCTGCAATATTTTGGGCTTGTCCTTTCCTGGAAGATGCTCCTTGCCTGCCTGATCCCTGCCGGCACAGAAATTCAGCAGAATTCACAGAAATGGGAAGTTTCTGAGCACGATACTGGCACCGGAGTGCACGATTCCCATGCAGGGTGGACAGGGTTTGCAAAGCTGTGGACGTCCGTCAGCTGAAATAACCACTTATGGTCAGCGAAAAATTCAAACACCCAACTGGCCGAGCCCTTTCGGATTTGGCAACCCTGCCCTGCCTGAAACTGTCACGGCCTTGCCACACTGCTTGTGTCGAAAGTGAAGGTGGAAGGGGAACAAATGGGTTCTTCCCACCCTCTTCTGAGAGAGAAGACAGGGAATCAACGACCAGGATGGGGGAAACCTGCCTGAAACATCTCATCTGCCCCAAAAAACTCCATCTCTTCCTTGTTTTCCAAGGGTGGGGAGGCCCTGGAACAGGTTGCCGAGAGCAGTGGTGGCTGCCCCATCCCTGGAGGGGTTCAAGGGCAGGTTGGATGGGGCTTGGAGTCCCTGATCCAGTGGGAGGTGTCCCTGCCCATGGCAGGAGTGGAACTGAATGGGCTTGGAGGTCCCTTCCAACCCAACCCATTCTCAGACTGGCTATGGGGTGAGCTCTGCTTTATCGCTGCAGAGCATTCAACTGTAAAGCTCTGCCCAGTCCGAACTGGGCAAACTGGTCTGGTTAGGTGGTCAGCAGCCTGGGGAGGGGACAGAGCTGTGGACAGACAGGACTTCTTGCAGCTCAGGAGGCAGAGGTCCGATTTCCTCCTCCTCCTCCACGACACCTTCGCTGCTGAGCACGAATGTGACCCCGTCCGGAAGAGCACGGCCCCGACCGCAGCGAGGCGAGAGGTGCCCTTCCTCCTCCGAGTCACCAGTTCCCCTGCCAAGCAGAAGGGACACGAACAGGGACACTCCCAGGGCTCCTTTCCACTCAACCTGGCTCCCTTCCAGCCTTGGTCCCACCAGG
The DNA here is from genome assembly GCA_033558105.1 of Coccyzus lansbergi. Taxonomy (NCBI): domain Eukaryota; kingdom Metazoa; phylum Chordata; class Aves; order Cuculiformes; family Coccyzidae; genus Coccyzus; species Coccyzus lansbergi. The sequence continues at coordinate 20,504 of JAUMJK010000263.1, read as the reverse complement.
GGATGCAGCGTCACCCCTTGGAGAGAGGTGAACGGTTTGATGAGGACGTTACTGGAGCAAAACCCACTCGCGGATGTGGTTTTAGCCTTTGCAGGACTATCGCAGCCTCTGCAGAGGTGTTTTAGCTCAGGCAAGGGGTTTGTAGCACACGTAGAGATGTTTTAGCCCATGAAAGGGTTTTGTAGCCCATGCAGGAGTGTTGTGGCCTATGCAAGGGGTGTTGTAGCCCACGCAAGGGGGTTTGTAGCCCATGCAGGAGTGTTTTAGGTCATGCAGGAGTGTTGCAAGCCATACAGGGGAACTTCAACCTGTGCAAGAGTGTTTTAGGTCATGCAGGAGTCTTCTGGCCTGTGGCAGAGGTGTTTCAACCCCTGGAGGTGTATTTCAGCTGCTGGAGGTGTATTTCAGCCCCTGGAGGTGTATTTATTTCAGCCCCTGGAAGGGTGTCTAAGCACATAGCAAGGGAGTTGCAGCACGTGAAGGGATAGTGCAACCTGAGCAGGAGAAACGCAGCCTGAGCAGGAGGGTTTCAGCCCTTGGAGAGGCTTCTCAGCCCTTGAAGGTGTATTTCAGCCCCTGGAAGGGGTGTCTAAGCCCATAGCAGGGGCATTTCAGCTCTTGGAGGGGTGTTTATTAGCCTTGGAAAGGGTGTTTCAATCCATGGAGGGGAATTTCAGCTCTTGGAGGGATGATTTTTAGCCTTGGAAAGGGTGTTTCACCCCACAGAGGAGCATTTCAACTCTTGGAAGGGGCATTTCAGCCCTTGGAGGGGCATTTCAGACCTTGGAGGGGTGTTTATTAGCCTTGGAAAGGGTGTTTCACCGCACGGAGGAGCATTTCAGCTCTTGGAAGGGGCATTTCAGCTCTTGGAAAGGGCAATTCAGCCCTTGGAGGGGTGTTTTTTAGCCTTGGAAGGGGCATTTCAGCTCTTGGAAGGGGCATTTCAGCTCTTGGAGGGGTGTTTTTTAGCCTTGGAAAGGGTGTTTCACCCCACGGAGGAGCATTTCAGCTCTTGGAAGGGAATTTTTAGCTCTTGGAAGGGGCATTTCAGCTCTTGGAAGGGGCATTTCAGCCCTTGGAGAGGTGTTTTTTAGCCTTGGAAGGGGCATTTCAGCTCTTGGAAGGGGCGTTTCAGCCCTTGGAGGGGTGTTTTTTAGCCTTGAAAGGGGCATTTCAGCTCTTGGAGGGGCATTTCATCCCCTTGCAGAGGTGTTTTAGCCCCCACAAGGCTCTGGCCCTCAGCCTGATGCCTGTCCTTGGTGTCACCAGGTGCCTCTTCTCCACCCGGAGGTGACATGGAGCAGCTGAAGTGACCCGAGGAGCTGTCACAGTGAGTGGGGTCACCTCGGACGGGAGCATCCATGGGTGCTGGGGGGGTCACAGGATCCCCTGGGCGGCACAGGCCCCCTCGCACCCCTGAGTGGTACCCACAGGGACCCCCATGTCCCCAGCCAGGCACCCCACTTGCTGTGGGGGTGGTGGGGCTGGGTTGAGGTGGGTGGGGGGCTCACGTATGCACACGTGTGCCCTCACCTGGGCCTGTGTGTGTGTGCCAGCCTGTGCACACAGGTGTGCCCTGCCGGGGGGTCCCTCTGTCCCACAGGCTGTGCCCACGATGGGCTGCGTGCACTGCAAAGAGAAGAGGTCCGGCAAGGGGCAGGTGGGGGGCACTGGGGGCTCCCCACCGCCCCCCACCTTCCAGTACGACCCCGGCCCCACGCAGCCCAACACCTTCACCCTCATCCCTGACTTCAACAACTTCCACGGGGCAGCGGTGCCCTCGGCTCCATCCTTCACCGGGCCGGGGGGCTTCCCCTCCAACACGCTGCAGATGCAGAGCGGGGGCATCGCAGGTCAGTGGGGAACGGGAGGGGGTCCCCTCTGCAACCTTGCGGCTCTGGGGGGAGACCTGGGGGGTCACTGTGCTCCCCTCTGTGTGCTGCAGGTGGGGGTGTGACGCTCTTCATCGCCCTGTACGACTATGAGGCCAGGACGGAGGAAGACCTCACCTTTCAGAAAGGGGAGAAATTCCACATCATCAACAACACGTAAGCCCCAAACCCAGCACCCCCTGCTACCCCATATGAGAGAGCTGGGGAGGGGCTTTTTCCAAAGGCATCGGGGGATAGGATGAAGGGGAATGGCTTTAAATCAGAAAAGGGAGAATTTAGGAGGAGATGGAGGTTCTTCTCCCTTGTACTCAGCACTGGTGAGACTGCTCCTCGAATCTTGTGTTCAGTTCTGGGCCCCTCAGCATAAGATGGATGTTGAGACTCTGGAGCAAGTCCAGAGAAGAACAACAAAGCTGGTAAAGGGACTGGAGAAGAAGAGGAGCATCTGAGAGAGCTGGGGGGGTTTATCCTGGAGAAGAAGAGGCTGAGAGGAGACCTCATTGCTCTTTACAACTACCTGAAAGGAGGTTGTAGAGAGGAGGGAGCTGGGCTCTTCTCCCAAGGGACAGGGGACAGGACAAGAGGGAATGGCCTCAAGCTCCATCAGGGGAGGTTCAGGCTGAACATTAGGAATAAATTCTTCACAGAGTCATTGGGTACTGTCAGAGGCTGCCCAGGGAGGTGGTTGATTCACCTTCCCTGGAGGGGTTTAAGGCACAGGTAGATGAGGTGCTGAGGAACATGGGTTAGTGTTTGATAGGAATGGTTGGACTCGATGATCTGATGCGTCTCTTCCAACCTGGTGATTCTATGATTTTAGACAAGATGTTAGGAATAAATTCTTCATGCTGAGGGTGGGGAGGCCCTGGCCCAGGTTGCCCAGAGCAGTGGTGGCTGCCCCATACCTGGAGGGGTTCAAGGGCAGGTTGGATGGGGCTTGGAGTCCCTGATCCAGTGGGAGGTGTCCCTGCCCATGGCAGAGGTGGGACTGGATGGGCTTGGATGTCCCTTCCAACCCAAACCATTCCATAATTCTATAATTCTATGGCACCAAAAAAGTCAGCAGCTCCATCCACAAACTCCATGCAGCCCAGTGGGATCTGCAGAGATGGATCTGGTCTCTGCACACCCCGGAGGACCAACGCCATGTGTCATGAGTTGGGTAGCCTCAGCAGTGCCCCAGACATGGGTGGCCTACACGGTGGGGGTCAGCAGGGTCTGGGGGTGCTATGAGCAGGCAAGGCAGGTACAGGGTGGCCAAGTCCATCTGTCTGTCCCTCCTTGTCACTCACAGCTCCTCTTTCTCAGGGAGGGCGACTGGTGGGAGGCTAGGTCACTGAGCTCAGGTGCCACCGGCTACATCCCCAGCAACTACGTGGCCCCCGTGGACTCCATTCAGGCAGAAGAGTGAGTATGGGATGGAGGGGGGACCCCATTTGACTCTAGCCCAGGTGTCTTGGCCCCCCTGGTGAGCCCTGGCAGCACTGTGGTGTTGGCGAGGGGCCACAGCATTGCCCCTCGACTGTGTCCTCCCGGCGCTGAGCCCTCCTTGGTGCAGGTGGTACTTTGGGAAGATCGGACGCAAGGATGCGGAGCGGCAGCTCCTGTGCCACGGCAACTGCAGGGGCACCTTCCTCATCCGAGAGAGCGAGACGACCAAAGGTATGGGGACAGGGATGGGGACACTGAGGGCTGCGCCCCACGTCCCTCCCTGACCCCCTGCCTCGTGTAGGTGCCTACTCCCTCTCCATCCGGGACTGGGACGAGGCCAAGGGAGACCACGTGAAGCACTATAAGATTCGGAAACTGGACAACGGGGGGTACTACATCACCACCCGCGCCCAGTTCGACACCGTCCAGCAACTGGTCCAGCACTATATAGGTAGGGTGGGATGAGGGGTGCAGCGGGGAGGGCACGATGGGGTGAGGAGGAGGGGAAGGGAAAGCCCAGGAGAGGAAGGGAAAGCCCAGGACGGGTAGGAAAAGCCCAGGAGACCCTTTGGTAAGAGACAGTTGGCTGAACTGGTTTAAATTGGAGAAGGAGGGGGTTGTTGTGGTGGAGCAGGGGATCCTCTGTCTTCATGTCCTCAGTGCAGGGAGCATCCAGCATCTCTGGACAAGCACTGGGTGAGCATCCCTGGGGGTCCATCCACCCCAAGGGGGTGTGTGGGAATCGCTGGGGGACATGGAGGGGGGTGCACCCCATGGGTGTGTATGTGTTGGGGGTGGTTGGACTACGCGGGAGCCTGGGTGATGCTTGGGGACTGTCGGGGGCTGACGTTTGTCCCCCTCCTCGCCCTCCGTTGCCGCAGAGCGGGCGGCCGGGCTGTGCTGTCGCCTGGCCATGCCATGCCAGAAGGGAACGCCCAAGCTGGCCGACCTCTCGGTCAAAACCAAAGACGTGTGGGAGATCCCCCGCGAGTCCCTCCAGCTCCTCAAGAAGCTGGGCAACGGGCAGTTCGGGGAAGTGTGGATGGGTAGGGCGCGGCTGGTGAGCCGGGGCGAGTGGCTTAGGGGGAGGACGACGAGGGGGCACCCCCAGGCCTGGCATCCCTCAGGGAGGGTTCTTGCTGCTGGGATGGGCTGAGTGAGTTGTTGGCTTGGGAAAATATGCCATGTACTGCTCTGGGGTCACACCATGATGTCCTTGCATGGGCAAGCAGCCCCTCATTCTCAGATGGCACCACAAACAGGAGACAAAACCAGGCCTGGGGGGTGGTCTCTTCGTCATCCTCTTCCTCCGGCGCCCTGCGCTCCCTCAGCTCGGTGTGCATGCTCCATTCATCCCATCACATCCCTCCTCCCCTTCCTAATCCCCCCCCTGCAGAGTATAACGATGGGTTGTGCCATCTGCTAACCCGCGTGTGCCCCGCTATGAAGCCCCAGACCCTGGGATTAGCTAAGGACGCCTGGGAGATAGTGCGGGAATCCATCAGGCTGGACAAGAAACTCGGCATGGGATGTTTCGGAGACGTGTGGATGGGTAAGGCTGGCCCAGCCGGCCGGGGCTGGGGGGCAGGAGGCAGCATCATGGGGTGCCGCGTGGTACCCATGGCACCGGGGGAGGTGGCAGCTTGGCGTCCCCATAGAGGGATGAGGAATGGGGTAAGGATGGTGTTAGGTGATAAGCTTCTGGGTCCCTTGTCCCCATGGCATGGGATGAGGGAGACTCCTTGTGCTGGGTCGGGTATGGTGGTGTTATGACCCATCATGGAATCATAGAATCACAGAACAACCAGGTTGGAAGGGACCCTTCGGATCTTCTAGTCCAACCATTCCTATCAAACACTAACCCAAGTCCCTCAAGACCTCATCCACCCGTCCCTTAAACACCTCCAGGGAAGGTGACTCAACCACCTCCCTGGGCAGCCTATTCCAATGCCCGGCCTTGCCCTGCCCTGGTTTCCTTGCTTCTCCATCCATGCACTGCTCCGTGCATCCCTTCATCCATGCACGCATCCCTTCATCCATGCACGCATCCATCCATCCATCCATCCATCCATCCATCCATCCATCCATCCCAGCCCTACCGGGGCTGGCTGTCCCCTGGGCTCGCCCTAACCCCATGTCCTTGGCTTAGGAACGTGGAACGGCACCACCAAGGTGGCGGTGAAGACGCTGAAGCCGGGCACCATGTCACCCGAAGCCTTCTTGGAGGAGGCTCAGATCATGAAGCGGCTGAGGCACGACAAGCTGGTGCAGCTCTACGCTGTGGTGTCGGAAGAGCCCATCTACATCGTCACCGAGTTCATGAGCCAGGGTGAGTAGGGGGCACTGCCTGGGGGACCCTCCCAACTTTTCTTCCACCTGCAAGCCTCCGCCTGCCTGGGGGCACGGCTAGGTCTGGTCCCAGGGCTGGGGAGGGCACCCATGGGTGGGCATGGTTGGCTCTCAGGGGTGTTGAACTGCCTTCGGTTCTGGAGTTCTCATCACAGGAAGGGCATGGAGCTCTTGGAGCAAGTCCAGAGGAGGTCACGGAGATGATCCAAAAGCTGGAGCACCTCCTGTATGAGGACAAGCTGACGGACTTGGGGTTGTTCAGCCTGGAGAAAAAGGAGGCTGTAGGGAGACTTTAGAGCAGCTTCCAGTGCTGAAAGGGGCTCCAGGAAAGCTGGGGAGGTGCTCTTGATCAGGAAGGGCAGGGATGGGACAAGAAGGAAGGGTTTTCAGCTGAAAGAGGAGAGATTGAGATGAAATGTTCTGCTGTGAAGGTGGGGAGGCCCAGGTTGCCCAGAGCAGTGGTGGCTGCCCCATCCCTGGAGGTGTTCAAGGCCAGGTTGGATGGGGCTTGGAGCCCCTGATCCAGCAGGAGATGTCCCTGCCCGTGGCAGGGAGCGGAACTGGATGGGCTTTGAGGTTCCTCCCAGCCCATTCCATGATTCTGTGACCCCCCTGCCTGCAGGCAGCCTGCTGGATTTCCTAAAGGACGGGGACGGCCGCTACCTGAAGCTACCCCAGCTGGTGGACATGGCTGCTCAGGTACTGGGGAGGCTGGCATGGGGCGGGGATGAGCCCCGGGGGTGAATCCCGAAGGTCCTCACTGCATCCGCCCACCCAGATCGCAGCCGGCATGGCTTACATCGAGCGGATGAACTACATCCACCGGGACCTCCGCGCGGCCAACATCCTGGTGGGAGACAACCTGGTGTGCAAGATCGCCGACTTTGGCCTCGCTCGCCTCATCGAGGATAACGAGTACACGGCGCGACAGGGTGAGCCTCTGGGGAACACTGACCTGTCCCCTTTGCGTGGTGTCCCACCCTGGGCTGGAGCTGCTCACTCTTAGTGCTGGATGTCCCAAGTAACGAGTTCTCCAGGGGATGGATAACCTGGGTGATGGGAAATACTGGGCGACTGGTGTCCCTTGGGTGATGGACACCTTGAATTATGGATACCCCAAGGGATGGATACCTTGGGTGTTGGATACCTTGAGTTATGGATACCCCAAGGGATGGATACCTTGGGAGTTGGATACCTTGAGTTATGGATACCCCAAGGGATGGATAGTTTGGGTGTTGGTTACCTTGAGTTATGGATACCCCAAGGGATGGATACCTTGAGTTATGGATACACCAAGGGATGGATACTTTGGGTGATGGACACCTTGAATGATTCATGCTCAGGGTGATGGATGTCCAAGGGAAGGGGTGTCCTGGGTGATGGACACCTCAAATGATGGGTACCCCAGGTGATGGGTACCCTAAGGAATGGATACCCTGAGTGATGGGTGCCCCAGGGGGTGGATAACCTGGATGATGGAAACCCTAGGTGACTGGTGTCTCAGGAGATGGATGTCCCAAGGAACGGATACCTTGGGTGTTGGATACCTTGAATTATGGATACCCCAAGGAATGGATACCTTGAGTGATGGACACCTTGAATGATGGATGTGCCAGGGAATGGGTGTCCTAGGTGATGGACACCTTGAATGATGAATGTCCCAGGGAATGGGTGTCCTGGGTGGTGGACACCTCAAATGATGGATACCTCAGGTGATGGGTATCCTAGGGAATGGATACCTTGAGTGATGGGTGTCCCAGGTGATGTGTGTCCCAGGGAATGAGTAGCCTGGGTGATGGATTATCTGAATGATGGTTACCCTAAGGGTTGGGTTCCCCAGGTGGTAGGACACCCCAGGGAATGGGTGGCCGGGGTGATGGGTGCCCTGGGTGATAGGGCACCCCAAGGGAATCCTGGCTTTTATCAGAAATGGTGTGACCAGCAGGGCCAGGGAGGTGATTCTCCCTCTGGACTCAGCACTGGTGAGGCTGCTCCTTGAATCCTGTGTCCAGTTGTGGGTCCCTCAGCACAAGAAGGATGTTGAGGCTCTGGAGCGAGTCCAGAGAAGAGCCACGAGGCTGGTGAAGGGGCTGGAGAACAGGCCCTATGAGGAGTGTCTGAGAGAGCTGGGGGTGTTTATCCTGGAGAAGAGGAGGCTGAAAGGAGACCTCATTACTCTCTCCAACTACCTGAAAGGAGGTTGTAGAGAGGAGGGAGCTGGGCTCTTCTCCCAAGGGACAGGGGACAGGACAAGAGGGAATGGCCTCAAGCTCCACCAGGGGAGATTTAGGCAGGAGATTAGGAGGAAGTTTTTCACAGAAATGATCATTGGGGGAATATGTTTCCCGGGTGTTGGATACCTTGGCTGCTGGGTGCTCCAGACGATGGTTACTCTAGGTGCTGGGTGCCCCAGGTGCTGGGTTACCCCAGGGGCTGGATACCCTGGGTGATGGATAACCCCGATGATGGATGCTCTGGGTGCTGGGTTCCCCAGGGGTGGGTGCAGCAAGGTGCCTCAGCCAAGGCTCCCCCACCTCCTTCCCCTTGCAGGTGCCAAGTTCCCCATCAAGTGGACAGCCCCGGAGGCCGCGCTCTTCGGCAAGTTCACCATCAAGTCGGACGTCTGGTCTTTCGGCATCCTCCTCACGGAGCTGGTGACCAAAGGCCGTGTGCCCTACCCAGGTACAGAGCTGGGCTGGGAGCAGGCAGGGCTTGCCTCGTACCTCAGTTTCCCCATCGGAGAGACCAGTGCTAAGCCGACCTCCATATCCAAATCACAGGGTGACGCTGATGCATCCCTCAGCAGTGCCTCAGTTTCCCCATCAGAGAGATCAGCCCTAGGCTGAGCTCCCTATCCAAACCATAAGGCAATGCTGCTGCATCCCTCAGCAGTGCCTCAGTTTCCCCATCAGAGAGACCAGCTCTGAGCTGGCTCCCTATCCAAACCATAAGGCAATGCTGCTGCATCCCTCAGCAGTGCCTCAGTTTCCCCATCAGAGAGACCAGCTCTGAGCTGGCTCCCTATCCAAACCATAAGGCAATGCTGCTGCATCCCTCAGCAGTGCCTCAGTTTCCCCATCAGTGAGACCTATCCTAAGCTGGTTCCCTATCTAAACCACAACGAAATGCCACCGCATCCCTCAGAGTGCCTCAGTTTCCCCACTACCTTGTCCCAGAGCGGTGCTAGCTGCTGATCAAGGGGTTCTTGTCCCACAGGGATGAACAACCGGGAGGTGCTGGAGCAGGTGGAGCGTGGCTACCGCATGCAGTGCCCGGGTAACTGCCCCCCATCCCTGCACGAGGTGATGGTGCAGTGCTGGAAGAGGGAACCCGAGGAGCGCCCGACCTTCGAGTACCTCCAGTCCTTCCTCGAGGACTACTTCACCGCCACAGAGCCCCAGTACCAACCGGGGGACAACCAGTGACAGGGCCAACCAGGCCAGGCTCTGGGGTGGCTATTAGGGTAAATCTCCCTCTTTTTGCAGGGCGGTTCTTGTTCCCTTTGCCTGTGCGTCCCCCCAAAACTCCTCTTGGGGAGCGTTCGCCACACACCGGGAGCTTTGCACAAGGACTCGGAGAGGGGGCAAAGCTGCACCCCCACCCCCAGCTGTCCTGGTCCCCTCTCTCGTGGCCTTCACACTCAGCTTTGTACCTGAGAAGTGCTTTGCCTGGGGTGGGGGAAGAGGGCCGGTGCCCCCCCAGACACCCCTAACCCACAGCAGCAGAAGCTTTGGGGTGAAGCGGGGGGAGCTCCCCATGCCAACCTCCTCCTCCTTCCACCCCCCCAAATCCTGGGGAAGGGCACCTGACCCCCTTCCCTCTTTATATCATCTTTAATTTATAAGATTTTATACCCCTCCCCATGAGGGATCCCCCTGTTTGGGGGACACCGCCCCCCCCCCCCCCCAACCTTTTTTCTCTTGCCAAATCCTCAAAGCCATAAACCTCCGCTTGCACTGGGGGTGGGACAAGGGGTCCAGGTTTGGGGGTGTAACTCTGCCCTGAGAGCTCTTTTCTTCTGTCCCCAAGTGGGACGGGAGGAGGCTGCAGGATGGGGTCACCCCTGCTGCACTTGGGTGGGTGGGCAAAGCCCTAGAACAAGCCCTTACTGGGGGGGCAGGTGGGTGGGCAAAGCCCTATAACAAGCTCTAACTGGTGGGGGCTGGTGGGGGCACAACGTGAATGGGCAAGGGGGGGATGAGGCCTCCCTGCCAGGTGCTCCCCCACCCCGAGCACCCCTTTTTCTGGGGAGGGGGGTGTCTGTAGTCCCAGCCCTGCTCCTCATGGCCTAGAGCACCCCCAAACCCATAGGGCAGGGCTGTGGGTGGGCAGTGCCCTCCTAGGGGTTGGGGGCGGTGAAGGAAGGGAAGGGGTTTGTTGTTTATTTTTTTTTAAAATCCAGTCTGTAAATAGAGAAAAATAAAACCTTTCTAGCAAGTGGGGAGCCTGGGTCCTTCCACCCTGGAGAGGTGGAGAGGGGTCGGCGTCGTCCAGAGTGGGGTGGGGAGGGGGTTTGGGGGGAAAGAGCTGGGGGACAGCCCTGGATTGCAAGATTTTGAGTGGGGGCATCAATCTCCACTCAGGGGGGGCTCTCAGGGTGAGCTAAACCAGGACTGAGAATCATATCCTCATCCCCATGAGGGCTGAGCTCTGCAACATGGTTGTTCTATGATTCTATGATTCTATGAAATGTACCCAGGGTTGGGCACCTCGAGAAAAAGCCTCTGCTCCCTTCTTCCCCTAAAAAAAGCATTTGGGGTGCAGCACCAGCTGCCCTTGCAAATCAAACCCTGGGAAAAGGGGTTTAGGAAGCATTTGGGTTTGCAAAGCTGGACCCCCCTGGGTCACCCCCGCAGCCCCCTCCCCCCGCACCCCACATCCTCACAGTGGGAACCATGCCCTCCTGACAGCTCCAGGTATGTGTTAATGAGGCAGCAGTCTGGGTTTAATTAGCAAGGAGGGTGGGGGGTGTCCCTGGGCAGTGTCTGGCTGGAGGGATCTGCTCGGGGAAGGGGGGGGAGGGTGTCCTGTGCTTGCAGACTGGGGAGGAAGGGGTTAATTTTCCTCTCAGCTTGGCCTCCCCAGCAGGGCCCAGCTGTGGCCGGTTAATGAATTCCCCAGCACTGGTGGGAAGGGGGGGATTGGCCCCAGCCCCTTCCTTGGAGGGGTAGGGGATCAGCCTGGAGTGGGAAGCCCTTGGGTAGGTGGGGAGGGGAGGGGTGGAGAGCACCAGGCTGGGGGCCTTGGGGACATGCCAGGGAGCTTGGGGACATGCTGGAGGGGGGGATTGAGGATGTGTCACCACCCTTGGACACCTCCCTGGCTTCTGCTTCACCCCAGTTTCTGCAAGGGCTGCAAATCCCCTAGGCTTGGATGGGCTCAGGGGGTGTAAGGCTGGGCTCGGGGGTGCAAGGCAAGGCTCGGGGGTGCAAGGCAAGGCTCAGGGGGTGCAGGTCTGGGCTCAGGGGGTGCAAGGCTGGGCTCAGGGGGTGCAAGGCTGGGCTCAGGGGGTGTAAGGCAAGGCTCAGAGGTGCAGGGCTGGGCTCAGGGGTGCAGGACTGGGCTCAGGCGGTGCAAGGCTGGGCTCAGGGGTTCAGGGCTGGGCTCGGGGGTGCAGGGCTGGGCTCGGGGGTGCAGGGCTGGGCTCAGGGGTGCAAGGCTGGGCTCGGGGGGACAGGGCTGGGCTCGGGGGGTGCAGGGCTGGGCTCGGGGGGTGCAGGGCTGGGCTCAAGGGTGCAGGGCTGGGCTCAGGGGGTGCAAGGCTGGGCTCGGGGGTGCAGGGCTAGACTCAGGGGTGCAGGGCTAGACTCGGGGGAGCAGGGCTGAGCTCAGGAAGCAGGACTAGGTTGAGGAGAGCAGAACTGGGCACAGTAGCGCAAGGCTGGGTGCAGCCCCCCCTCTTTCCCCATCCCAGGGGCAAAACCCCTGCAGGAAGAACCAGGTCCCCGGCCAGGCTTGGCTGGGCAGCGTGGCGCGATGCCCAGTGCCGGGGAGGGGGCAGACGAGGCAAGCAGATTGCATGGCACCACCAGCTGAAGCGAGGAGGCAGTTGGCACCAGCTCACAGCATGGAGAGCCCCCCCCTCCCCAAGCCAGATTGCAGCCACCAGCTCCAGCCACCCCCCCAGCAGTCCTGGGGTGCAGAGCTCAACCACCCCCTTCTTTCCCAAGTGACAGGGGACAGGACGAGAGGGAATGGCCTCAAGCTCCACCAGGGGAGGTTTAGGCTGAACATTAGGAAAAAAAAATTCACAGAAAGCGTCATTGGGCCCTGTCAGAGGCTGCCCAGGGAGGGGGTTGAGTCACCTTCCCTGCAGGGTTTAAGGGACGAGTGGACGAGGTGCTGAGGGACATGGTTTAGTGATTGATGGGAATGCTTGGACTCGATGATCCGGTGGGTCTTTTCCAACCTGGTGATTCTATGAGTGTGGTTCAAGATTAGTGAAGTGGTGGAGTCACCTTCCTTGGAGGGGTTGAAAAATCATGCAGATGTGATTCCTTGGGACGTGATTTAGCAGGCACGGTGGGGTTGGGCTGATGGCTGGACTGGTTGAACCTAGAGGTCTTCTCGAACCTTAAAGATTCTATGATCCTATGACATCCACGAATGGGCTGAAGGGAGGAGGGAGCTGGCCTCTTCTCCCAAGTGACAGGGGACAGGACAAGAGGGAATGGCCTCAAGATCCGCCAGGGGAGATTTAGGCTGGAGATTAGGAGGTTTTTCACACAGAGGGTCATTGGGCATTGGAATAGGCTGCCCAGGGAGGTGGTTGATTCACCTTCCCTGGAGGTGTTTAAGGGACGGGTAGATGAGGTCCTGAGGGACATGGTTTAGTGTTTGATGGGAACGGTTGGACTCGATGATCCGATGGGTCTCTTCCAACCTGGTTGTTCTATGATTCTATGATTCAATCCTGATCTTCTGTCCTTCCTCCCTTCCCCACCCCCCAGCTGTCCTGATGCAGGGTCAAAGGGGTTAAAGGGTTTCACCCTGGGGTGACCGCAGGAGAGGGCATTGATTTTATGTTAATGCTGGGCTGCATCCACCAGGGAGGGGGTGGGAACTGACAGCTGAGGTGGAGCAGGGCCACTCGCCTTCTCCCAGGGCCACCAGAGCCCCTGAAGTCCCATCAGCCTAGATCAGGTCCAGCTTGGGGTGTCACCTTGGGGTCCCACCAGCCAGGAGCAATGGGGACATGAGGGAAGAGTCTTGGAGCCCCCAGGGGTGCTGCAGGGCTTGTTTTCCCTGCAGAGGAACAGGGAAGGGGACATGGTTGTGAGTGCTGGGTGGGGGCACAAAGCATCAGGGGGCTCTGAGCTGGCTGAGGGGTCCCTGCAGCATCACAGGGTTGTGCCCTGGCTGCTGTGGCACCCAGAGAGGAGGCAGAAGCAGCTCAGCACCCCTGCTCGCAGCCAAGGGTTGAATCCAGCACAGGGCTGCTGAATCAGGAGCTTTCGGTGCTCCCTCAAGCCCCCTCATCCCCATCATCCTTTGTTTTCATAGAATCATAGAACAACCAGGTTGGAAGAGACCCATCGGATCATCGAGTCCAACCATTCCTATCAAACACTAAACTCTAAACCATGTCCCTCAGGACCTCATCTACCCGTCCCTTAAACACCTCCGGGGAAGGTGAATCAACCCCCTCCCTGGGCAGCCTATTCCAATGCCCAATCACCCTCTGTGTCAAAAACCTCCTCCTAATCTCTAGCCTAAATCTCCCCTGGTAGAGCTTGAGGCCATTCCCTCTTGTCCTGTCCCTTGGGAGAAGAGCCCAGTTCCCTCCTCTCCACAGCCTCCTTTCAGGTAGTTGTAGAGAGTAATGAGGTCTCCTTTCAGCCTCCTCTTCTCCAGGATAAACACCCCCAGCTCTCTCAGTCATTCCTCATAGGGCCTGTTCTCCAGCCCCTTCACCAGCTTTGTTGCTCTTCTCTGGACTTGCTCCAGAGCCTCAACATCCTTCTTGTGGTGAGGGGCCCAGAACTGCACACAGGATTCAAGGAGTTTTCCTGCAGTCCCGCTCCGGCTGGCTGCTCTGCGTGCCCATTGCCAGCCTCAGCGTGGCAAAGCTTGTGAGCAGAGGGCTCTGGAGCGAGCGATGCCCACCCGGTGCCAAGCCCGCAGCGGGCGCAGGTGTGAGGCCACTGCAGATGGGCGGTGAAGCGGAGCCTGGCACAAGGGAGCTGTGGCACTGCCACCCTTCCCAGGGTGGGTCCCCTCTCCTGGAGCTGCTGCAGGGGATCTGCGTTGCCCTCGTGGCCAAGAAGGAGCCGTCCCCACCCAAAACGGTCCTAGGGAGCTGGTCTGTCCCTGTGCCCTTCAGCACACGCTCTCCAGGGATGGGCAGAGCCTGCAGAGCTCCTGGGTCATGGATCAGAGCCACGTCCCCGTGGCGACCATGGCCAGACAACAGTGGCCGGCGGCCAAAAATGTGGTTTTAGGCTTGACCAGGCTTGGGAAGGCCGGCCCAGACCTGCAGGGACTGTGCCCCATGGGGGAAACTGAGTCACAAAGGGACTTTTCTACAGCTCAGTGCCAGTCACTGGGAGGGGACATCTTTTTTTTTTTCCATGAAAAACCAGAAAGTAAGGTGGGGAAGAGCAGTGCACCGGCCGCAGCAGCAACCAGGAGCAGTGGGATGGAGGTTTTTTGGGTGAAACAGAGTGTGGGGATGGTCAGGCACATGTGGATGAGGAGGAGGCCAAGAGGGAGCCTTTCCCTGCCCGGGGCTGTTCTGGTTTCACTGGGGAAAAACCCAGGATGGTTCTGCTGCTGCTCCGAAGCAGCACTGGGCTGGAATTCAGGGTAGGCTGGGGGGCTCTTCTGCTGCAGTTACATTTATTGAGGGAAAAAATCTGGCTGGACCTCCACGGATACCAGAAGGGCAGGAACCCCCCAACCCTAATTGGGATCCCTGGACCGTGCTCCCAACAAAGGCAGCTCCTGCATCCCAGCATAGAATCATAGAACAACCAGGTTGGAAGGGACCCATCGGATCTCCTAGTCCAACCATTCCTATCAAACACTAAACCAAGTCCCTCAAGACCTCATCCACCCGTCCCTTAAACACCTCCAGGGAAGGTGACTCAACCACCTCCCTGGGCAACCTATTCCAATGCCCAATCACCCTTTCTGTGAAGAACTTCCTCCTAATCTCCAGCCTAAATCTCCCCTGGCGGAGCTTGAGGCCACTCCCTCTTGTCCTGTCCCCTGTCTCTTGGGAGAAGAGCCCAGCTCCCTCCTCTCCACAACCTCCTTTCAGGTAGTTGGAGAGAGTAATGAGGTCTCCTCTCAGCCTCCTCTTCTCCAGGCTAAACAACCCCAGATCTCTCAGCTGCTCCTCATAGGTTCTGTTCTCCAGCCCCTACACCAGCTTCGTGGCTCTTCTCTGGACTTGCTCCAGAGCCTCAACATCCTTCTTGTGCTGAGGGGCCCACAACTCAACACAGGATTCAAGGAGCGGCCTCACCAGTGCTGAGTCCAGAGAGAGAATCACCTCCCTGGCCCTGCTGGTCACACTATTTCTGATCCAAGCCAGGATGCCCTTGGCCTTCTTGGCCACCTGGGCACACTGCTGCCTCATGGTCAGTCGGCTGTCGACCAACCCCCCCCCGGTCCCTCTCCTCCTGGCAGTTTTCCAGCCAGGCTTCTCCCAGTCTGTAGCTCTGCATAGGGTTGTTGTGCCCCAAGTGCAGGACCTGGCATAGCATCCTGCATCCCAGCATCCTGCATCCAATGCCTTTCATTGCCCCCTTGTTCCCATGTGCCTGCACTCCCGCAACTCTCCCCTTGCTTCACCCTGCTGCCTCCAGACCCCTTTTTCCCCCACCCTGAGGAGCTGGTGGTTTTCGGGGAGCTGCCTGCCACCCCCCTCCAAACCCAAGCCAAGCACTAGGGGGACAAACCCCATCGTGTCACCCACTAGACTCATCCTGGGTGATGGGAATGGAGCTTTTTCCCCCCTCTCTGGGTTTGGGGAGGGGGGAGAGCATCTCACAAGGTGTCCCCAGGCTGAGGACAGCGGTGGCCCCGGCTGGGAAAAGCAGCCACTAGATGGTAGCGTTAGTCCACGCCAACGCTGCTGACACAGCACTTGGCTGCCAGAGGGGACAGGGTGACCCGGGTGGCCCTGGGGACCCGCCTGCACCACCCTTTTTCCCGGTAAAAATAAAAGAGATGCCGGTGGGGCTGAGCCCCCGCCGAGTAGTGACATAAGTGGCATGGGCTCAGCTCCTTCACGATGTCCCCGGGAGCCACTGATGCCCATTGACCTCTCTCTGAGCTGAGGGCAAGGAGGTGACCCCATTCCCAAACCCATCACCACCCTCCCCAAACCCCATCCAGCTGGGGACAACCACAGGGCTGGTGGGGAGAACCCCCATTTGATGGGTACAAACCCTATGCAGAGCTACAGACTGGGAGAAGCCTGGCTGGAAAACTGCCAGGAGAAGAGGGACCTGGGGGGGTTGGTCGACAGCCGACTGACCATGAGCCAGCAGTGTGCCCAGGTGGCCAAGAAGGGCAAGGGCATCCTGGCTTGGATCAGAAATAGTGTGACCAGCAGGGCCAGGGAGGTGATTCTCCCTCTGGACTCAGCACTGGTGAGGCCGTTCCTTGAATCCTGTGTTCAGTTGTGGGCCCCTCACCACAAGAAGGATGTTGAGGCTCTGGAGTGAGTCCAGAGAAGAGCCACGAAGCTGGTGAAGGGGCTGGAGAACAGGTCCTATGAGGAGAGGCTGAGAGAGCTGGGGGTGTTTAGCCTGGAGAAGAGGAGGCTGAGAGGAGACCTCATTGCTCTCTACAACTACCTGAAAGGAGGTTGTGGAGAGGAGGGAACTGGGCTCTTCTCCCAAGGGACAGGGGACAGGACAAGAGGGAATGGCCTCAAACTCCACCAGGGGAGATTTAGGCTGGAGATTAGGAGGAAGTTTTTCACACAGAGGGTCATTGGGCATTGGAATAGGCTGCCCAGGGAGGTGGTTGATTCCCCTTCCCTGGAGGTGTTTAAGGGATGGGTGGATGAGGTCTTGAGGGACTTGGTTTAGTGTTTGATAGGAATGGTTGGACTCGATGATCCGATGGGTCCCTTCCAACCTGGTTGTTCTGTGATTCTGTGAAACCCAACTAGAAGGGGACAAACCCAGGCGTGGGGACAAACTAGGTGCCCCACAAAGCCCCCAGCTCAGCGTGGAGGTGCCGAGAACCCCTGGGAACCTGTCGGAAGCAGAGCGTGGGTGCCCCCCACCAGGGACCCCTCTGCAAAACTCTTCACTTTGCTCCTCATCTTCGCTGCCGGCGCTGCCGAGGGCTCCGTGCCAGCCTGGATATATATATTTTATGATAACTATAGAGATGCACTTCAATCCCGACAAAGGACTTTGACAGTTTTAAGCAGCCCTTTGATTAATACATGACCTTTTAATGCTTTGGATTAAATTAATAAATCTTTTAGGTTCTAACCCATTCTGCTGGCGACGTAATGTTTTTCGCACGACCTCTTTCTCTCAGCTGACCCGTCCCTCTGTCCCACTCCCCGGATGCAAACACAGGGACAGCAGCACACGAGCTTGAAATATTCATAGGGCATGAAGCCCTGCGAGGCGAGAAGGGAGGGATCCTCTTCGTTTTCTTTTTTTTTTTTTTTTTTTTTGAAGCGTCCCTAAAAATAGCAAGAAAAAAAAATTTCAAAGCTGACATTCAGGGCGAGGGGACGAGGAAGCCTGCAAAGTTGCTCACTCAGCCACCAGCAATTGCCGCGATCCTGTCTGCGTGTGCAGATTCCTCTGCTGACCGGGCTGCAGCCGAGGCCTCCTCGCTGCTCTGCTTCCAAGAGCCATGCAAACCGCTCCCCAGCCTCCTCTGGGATGTGCAGAGCCCGGTTGGTCCCCGCGCTCCGTCCCTGTCGATCCCAGTTGGGCACACGGAGCATGTGGATGGAGCTGCCACCTTTCTGGCTGCCATAGAATCACAGAATCATGGAGTCGGTTGGGTTGGAAGGGACTTCAAAGCCAGTTTCAAACCATGGGCAGGGACACCTCCCACTGGATCAGGTGCTCCGAGCCCCATCCAACCTGCCCTTGAACACCTCCAGGGATGGGGCAGCCACCACTGCTCTGGGCAACCTGGGCCAGGGCCTCCTCACCCTCATGGTGAAGAATTTCATAGAATCACAGAATCATAGAACAACCAGGTTGGAAGAGACCCATCGGATCATCGAGTCCAACCACTCCTATCAAACACTAAACAATGTCCCTCAAGACCTCATCTACCCGTCCCTTAAACACCTCCAGGGTAGGGGACTCAACCCACTCCCTGGGCAGCCTATTCCAATGCCCAATGACCCTCTGTGTGAAAAACTTCCTCCTAATCTCCAGCCTAAATCTTCCCTGGTGGAGCTTGAGGACATTCCCTCTTGTCCTGTCCCCTGTCACTTGGGAGAAGAGCCCAGCTCCCTCCTCTCTACAACCTCCTTTCAGGTAGTTGTAGAGAGTAATGTCTCATCTAAATCTTCCCCCTTCCAATTTAAAGCTGTTCTCCCTCGTCCTATCCCTGACCCAGAGCCCTTCCCCAGCTTTCCTGGAGCCTCTTTCAGTCCTGGAAGCTGCTCTAAGGTCTCCTTGCAGCCTTCTCTTCTCCAGGCTGAACAGCCCCAACTCTCCCAGCCTGTCCTCACAGCTCCAGGTGCCACAGGTCCCTGCTGGAAGACAATTCATAGAATCACAGAATCATAGAACAACCAGGTTGGAAGAGACCCACTGGATCATTAAGTCATAGAATCATAGAATCACCAGGTTGGAAGAGACCCATCAGATCATCAAATCCAACCATTCCTATCAAACACTAACCCATGTTCCTCAGGACCTCATCTACCCATCCCTTAAGCACCTCCAGGGAAGGTGAATCAACCACCTCCCTGGGCAGCCTATTCCCAGCTCGTCCCAGTCTGGTGGCTAAGCTGGGATGCCGAGTGCTTCTCCTGAGAGCAGATTCTCTCCCAGTTGCCTGTTGATCCCTAAACCCACCTCCAACCTCAACCTACCCCACACAGGTGAGGCGAGGGGCAGGTGCAAAGCCAGGTGGTGCATCTCTCCCTGTTCTTTCATCGATGACTCAGGTGTTCTTAGGCACCAAGCAATATTCCCAATTCCCTGGGGTTAACCCTTCACGCGTCACTCACACAAACACAGTGTCACAACAAACATCACTGGTATTATCTGCTTTAATTGTAATTGTATCTACTCAGCTCTGGGAACGTTAACAGCCACGGAAAATTAGGAAGGGGCTGGATGGAGATCATAGAATCATAGAATCATAGAACAACCAGGTTGGAAGGAACCCATCTAGTCCAACCATTCCTATCAAACACTAAACCAAGTCCCTCAAGACCTCATCCACCTGTGCCTTAAACCCCTCCAGGGAAGGTGAATCAACCACCTCCCTGGGCAGCCTATTCCAATGTTCTCTGTGTGAAAAACCTCCTCCTAATCTCCAGCCTAAGCCTCCCCTGGTGGAGCTTGAGGCCATTCCCTCTCGTCCTGTCCCCTGTCACTTGGGAGAAGAGCCCAGCTCCTTCCACTCTACAACCTCCCTTCAGGCAGTTGCAGAGAGCAATGAGGTCTCCCCTCAGCCTCCTCTTCTCCAGGATAAACACTCCCAGCTCTCTCAGCCACTCCTCATCAGGCCTGTTTCTCCAGCCCCTTCACCAGCTTCATTGCTCTTCTCTGGACTCACTCCAGAGCCTCAACATCCTTCTTGTGCTGAGGGGCCCACAACTGAACACAGGATTCAAGGAGCAGCCTCACCAGTGCTGAGTCCAGAGGGAGAATCACCTCCCTGGTCCTGCTGGTCACACCATTTCTGATACAAGCCAGATGCAGGAAGGAAGGTCATGGGGCACTCGGGGAGCTGTGTCACTGCTCTCCCAAGGGACCTTGATCCTCCATGCCCCCCAAGGGAATTCAACTGGGGTTGATTTTATCACCTCTAATGTTGTTTCCTCCTGCCTGGGTGGAAAAACCACTTGGGACGAACCTTAGCCAAGGGACACGGGGTCCCTCGTGCACCCAAAGATGCCACCACAGGGGGTTCACCTGAGAGGAGACCTCATTACTCTCTACAACTACCTGAAAGGAGGTTGTGGAGAGGAGGGAGCTGGGCTCTTCTCCCAAGGGACAGGGGACAGAACAAGAGGGAATGGCCTCAAGCTCCACCAGGGGAGATTTAGGCTGGAGATTAGGAGGAAGTTTTTCACAGAAAGGGTCATTGGGCATTGGAACAGGCTGCCCAGGGAGGTGGTTGATTCACCTTCCCTGGAGGTGTTTAAGGCACAGGTAGATAAGGTCCTGAGGGACACGATTTAGTGTTTGATAGGAATGGTTGGACTCGATGATCCGATGGGTCTCTTCCAACCTGGTGCTTCTATGACTCTACGATTCAGGCTGAGAGGTGCAGCTTCCCCCCCTCCCTCCCTCCCTCCCCCCCCATAAAAAAAAGTGAAGGAGCAGGATGTCACCAACCACCAGGGAAGTTCCCACATCAAAAAGAAAACGTCACATCGGTTAAAACCAAAAAAAATATTAGGGAGAGACGCTCGGAGAGGGTGAGGGGGTGTCCACTTCGGAGTGAGGCGGAGGGGTCTGTAGGGGGGGATGGGGGCTTCAGGGCGGGGTGGGGGCTGCAGGAGGGGGGTAGGGGGTGCACGTGCCTATTATTTTTCAATTAAAAAGGGAATTTGGAGTGGGAAAGAAGGTTGGGGGGGGGGCGCAGTGCGGGTGGAACCCGGGAGAGGGCAGCAATGCTTTGCGCATCCTATTGGGACCCTGGTTGGGGGGG
>JAUMJK010000262.1:795000-897628 GCA_033558105.1 Coccyzus lansbergi | reverse complement strand
CGCCGCGCGCCGCTGATTGGGCGCCGTGGGCGGGGGAGCGTGTGGCCGGAAGCGCCGAGCGCTTGGGTGTGGCCGGGGGGCGCCGCGGCTGTCGCTAAGCTGGAGCGGCTCCGTCCGCCCGCGGGTGGCAGACCGGCCTGCGGTGCCGCGTCCCGGTCGGCGAATGCACGGGCCCCGCTCCTCGCTGCCGGGACTGCGCCTCCGCGGCCGGCGAGGAGCGGCGTCGGGCCCGCGACGCTCCCCTGGCCCCACCGGGGCCTTTGGGCGGCTGCAGCTGGGCGACGCATCTGCCGCGAAGAGCCGCGCTGACCGGCGCGCTACCCAGCGCGTTGGGTAAAGCTGCTGCAAAGGGAGGATTCCTGCAGCCGTGTGGGACGGGTTGCTCAGGTCATAGAATGGTGAAGATGCAACCCCTGCCCTCTGCTTCTGGTCCTGCAGCTGCTGCTGAAAGGCTGCAGCGAACGGGTAGAGCCTAAACCGCTGCAAGGCTTTACTCGGCACCAGCACTCTAAGTCTTGGACTAATTGGCCCTCGAGCATCCTGTTCTGGTTGTACTCCTTGGGTTTCTCAACACACCACATCCCTTCCAGCAGAAACTTAGATGTGTGCCTGAAGCCATGCTTCTACTAAACATTCACCTTATTTAGCATACCAGAAATGTCACAGCACTGTACAAGGAAGGAAAGTATCATTACCTAAATTTAACACAGAATTAATTAGCATTTGGGATGAGTTCAAAAATTTCCATACATGAGAATAGTTTAGCAAGTATGTTCTCTGAATCACAGATGAAGTTTTAATTCTATGTCTATCATTTGGAACTGTCTTGTTCCAAGACTGAACTGTGAGTATAAGACAATGAATAACAACAACAACAACAAAACCACCTAAAAAAGAAGTATTACTTCCAGTAAATTAAGCTACATCTGAGTTTCCTTGTACTTGCAAAAGACAATATGGTTATGTTTAATTTCTTGTGAATTGTTTAGGTGGGCACTGTACTTCTGCAAAGTTCTTTGTAGTAAGGTGGGATTTAAAACTGCATAAAAGTACAGTTTACTTAAACATGGCAGTATTCTTTAAACATGCTGTGAAGGTCTTAAATCTGAGATAGCACAAAGAAAGGAACAGAGATCTTTCTTCTTCACTGTGCAAGCAAGAGCTGTATTGGAAACAAGTATTTTTTTTTGTGGTTTAGATCTATGGTTGCATGTCAGCATCAGTCCTGAACAGAGAACTGAATTTTGCCTTTCGTCAGTCTGCAACTGATGGAAAAAGCAAGCATAAGGAAAGCAGCAGGATGGAAAGGATGAATCATTTTTACCTGCAGCAATATTTAAGAGTGTAATTGGTAACCTAAGCATTTCCTTCATTATACGTTAGGATAACAATGTTTTGTACCATCACTGTCACAGGTGGAATGATCCATCTTCAGGGCTGAAACAGGAACACAGCCTTTGGATACAGAGAATCTACAACATGGATCTCCCCAAGTTGACAGTCACTAAGGTCAGAAGAGGCCATGTCAGAAAAACTGTGACAAAGACTTCAGGAAAGTGAAGCCTATAGTATCACATCATGGAACGTTGTATCTGGTTTCTCTGACCTACAGAAAAAGATTTCTTGATGTAAACTCTTACAGAAAAGATCAGGAGTCTTTTACATAGCTTACTGCTGCCAAATCACTGCAGAAATATTTAAAAAACAAATAAAAAACCAAAACCAAACACATTTAATCTATTACACAACCACAGTAATTTCTTTTGTTGATATTTTAGGAAAAAAACAGGAGAATTTTTTGTAAGACCAAACCGACTGAACTGTTGAAGTGCTCAAGCAACCACCAAAACCAAGGTCTGTTTTTCAAGAGTAGTGAAAACAGAACAATAGAGAAGGGAAGGCGGTGTGCCTTGTAATTATTCAGTTGTGAATATCTACCCACCACTCATAAGCCCCTTATTGTCTAGAAGGAGGATAATCCTCAGTATGAATGTTTGTTGCCATGTTTTGAAAGGCCTTGATTACTCTTTAACACTGAGATCTGATTCTTTCATGATTGCCGTAACCTAATAGCAGTTTCGTTTGAGTGTGGCCCATGTTCAGCAGTCTAAGAGCAAGTCAAAAATTAACAAGTTTGGGGACATGCTACTAATAAAACAGACAGGCTTTACATCTATATCCAGGGTCACCCGAGTTGTCTTCTTTCAGACAAGAGTGATAAGGAAAAAGGTGCATGGTGAAAAGATGGGATGTAAATCCAGAAATCATTTTAGTGGCTCATGTTGGTGTAGGCAGCTTTCTTATTGAGGCTATGGAGCAATAAAATAGCCAGAACTCTCTACAGCAGACACATAACTGTAACTCAGCAGTTTACTTATAAAATGGTTAAGTATGATTAATAGAGCTGGAGCTAGGCTTGACCGAGACAAGTTTGAAGACACTTGTTTAGCCAAATCCCAGTGGTATGGAAATCTACAGTTTCAATTAAGTTAGTCCACTAGACTAGGCTATGAGATGTGGACTGCCATCTTGGATACCTGCACAGATCTGTACAGCGCTGAAAGAACAGAGTAGTTCATCACTCACCAGAAGGACAGCAGTCCACAGATGAGCTTTACCCTCCAATTTTCATCATTACCTGTCTTTCATCCAGGAAAAATGAACTGCATGTCAGCTCAGTAACAGAGTAGCTTATGAGAATGGATGATTTCATAAAAAATACCCATTGTGAGCATAGACCACATGGAAAATGGCTGCAATACACTTTACCTCCTACTCCTCCCTTGCCTCACCACAGACTCAACTAAGGCACTACTAACATTGTGCTAGAGATGAATATTTAAAGATGCTGCATATTCAATACTCCCAAATCTCAGATCTATAAAAGGATTTACATGACAGCTTTTAATCTTTTTGAGATGATAATTTTCTTCCAAGAACATACAGGAAAAATAGCTTCTTATGCTAGGTCCAAGTTAGACTACATGAACACTAATTTAGTATTTGAATTTAGACTTAAACAAAGGTCTTACCTACACCTTGCATTCATCCAAGAGCCACTAGCAATTTCCCTAGGGATATGTTATAGTAGTTTCCTAGATTTAATGAATTACCATTTTAACACCAAGCTTAGAGTTCATAAGCTTGCTCACCTTCTTCCAAATTTCAGCTTGTTTGCTGAATGATCAGATCTATTATTTAATACTCTGAATACAAGTTTGAGATGTTCCCAACCCAACCACCAGATACAGTAGCATAAAGCATGTTGCCTTAAGTGTAGAGAACACTGTACATGCATTGAAGATTGTAAAAAACCCCAGATACTGGCAGAAGCAAAGCTTGATGCTGCAGGTATCTTGTCAATAACAATATTTCAGTCCTGCTTTTTAAAGAATTTGGGAGATAATGCAATGCTGACTTTACAAAATTATGAAGCTCAAAGTTCTTTTTTTATTAGGTGATGCCAGGAATGCAGTAACTAAGCAAGTGTATAATAGCAGTGTGCCGCATTTAAATGCCTCAGGCCAATCTAAAGCAGCAGTTCATTTGGTTCAATGGGGCACTGGTCAGAACCAAGTGGAAAATTTTTTACCATGGTGATCAAAATTTATAGTGTAACTGAAAACTGATGGAAAGGGAACTTTCGCATCACTGTTCATGGATTTGTGTTTACTTCCTTCTATTAAGAGGTGCCACACCACCTTATGTGCCAGCTAGCCAGAGGAAAAAGACCAAATTGTGCACAGAAACAGACCTGGGCAAGTTTGAAAGAAGTGAAGGAACAAGGCTAGCAGTATAGCCTTTCACATTTTATCTGTGCATACTTTGATCTTTCAAAGATATGCAACATTAATTTTCACAAACAAGTGACAGTTTATATATATATGTATATATATAAAAAATGTTTGACTTGAATTGTTTCAGGGTCCTATGTGATATGTCATTATCAAAAAAACCCACATGGTGACTGAGTGACAAGATCCTGTCTTCCAGGTATCCTTGTGAGAACGATAATAAATGCAGGCAACAGGTTGACAGTTATTCTCTTTAATGAAATGACTTTGGAAATAGCATCAATTTCCATGACACCAACATTTTGGGAGTCCCATAAAATGCAGTTACATTCCAATGCCAGTATTACAGGGAGATCTCTTTTCACATGGCAAATAGGATCAAGAAAGCAACCATGAGACAGAAGAGACCCATAGCTTCAGACAAGGCGAATCCCAGGATAGCATACGAGAACAGCTGCTGCTTCAGAGAAGGATTTCTAGAAGAAAGTGGAGACATAAGACCTTTTTATCTTTACAATTAAGATGCTTTTTATACAGATTCAGAACCTCATACTACTTTTGCCAAGGATTCTGTAACAGGAAAATCCAAGAAGTCCATGCAGAAGTAATTTTTAGCAAGGATTTCATTGAAGACAAATGAGCTGGCAATTAAGACTAGATTCAGGTGATACAGATTGTATACGGCTTTTACAAATGAGCACAGTTTGTGCCTATATTGACCTATGCTTTTGAATTTGACTTCTCTACATTTTCCCATGCAGTAACTATCAGCGCTATGCTTCATAAATTTATTTCACATCTGTGAATTAGAACTATATTTCATCAACATTTTAAGTAGCTCCCAGACAATTACAAGAACTGAAACTTCCTACAGAAAAAAAAATGAGTGATTTGTTGCAAAAATGCAATGAATTATCCCTCCAAGAAGTATGTGGGAGAACAAAACCCCCTTCAGCGTAATATTAGGAAGTAA
The DNA here is from genome assembly GCA_033558105.1 of Coccyzus lansbergi. Taxonomy (NCBI): domain Eukaryota; kingdom Metazoa; phylum Chordata; class Aves; order Cuculiformes; family Coccyzidae; genus Coccyzus; species Coccyzus lansbergi. The sequence continues at coordinate 892,861 of JAUMJK010000262.1, read as the reverse complement.
TGTTATACAATCTCATTGGTGTGTTCATGCCAAATTCAGAAAAGGGAACACTTTGTACTTAAAACACCTATGGTTCAAGTGGAAAGTGAACTTCTTTGTCTTCAGTTGGGCTTTCAAGTTTTATTTCTTAAAGATTTTCATTAAGTCTTAACTGCTTGGAAGAGTAATGAAGAACATGAAACCTTCAGTAAAGCTTTTTTTAATGCCTCTATCAGTTCTGCTCTTCCATAATACTATGTGAACTATTTATTCCTATCACAGGAACATCATAAACTTATCTGGAAAAAGTTCATCTGTGCTATGAAATCCCCACTCTCACCCCTTTCTGATTTCTAGAATGAATGATTACTCATTTGATAAAGTAATTACATATTCTGAGATGCAAAGCTGAACATCTTAGAAAAAAAATGAACTGAGCATCCCTTTTTAAGTAACAATGCTGACTACTAAGTCTAAAGCATATAAACTCATATTACTTATTATCAGTTTTCATGTAGTTTCTGTTTAGGACTTCTGCTCCCCTCTCACACAGGAAAAGATCCAGGTTAGATTTTTAGTTCAATTCTGGAGCTGAATGCTGAAACACTGGATTTTGGTGACTGAAACACTGATCAAGTCTAATGATCTCGTCATTCATGTGTACAAAGTTTTGGATTTAACAATACAGCCATTCTGATGGATACACTGTGGTTCCATATGATTCTATTTAGCCACGCTTGTCATTAATAGTAATTATTAACAGTATTTATTACAGTGCCATCATCCTTACTACAGCTTAGCTTATCTGGAAGCACTGTCTCAAGATACCTTTACATGCAATTACGAGCTTTATAAGAGACAGAGTGATTACCTGGCATAACCAATGATAAGACTACCGAAGACTGTTCCAATACCAGCACCAGAACCAGCCACACCTACTGTGGCAGCACCAGCACCAATAAATTTGGCAGCAGTGTCAATGTCCCTGCTGACAGCACTAGTCTGGAATTCTCTAAGTGCTATCCGGGAGACAGTGTTTGGGGCCCCAGTAAGTGTTGAGTTGCCCTAAGAAAAGAAAACATGAAAAAGCATTATATTCAGACACAGAGCACTTTCTGTGTCCACTCTGATAGTGTTATTCTGCAGTTTTAAAAGCTGTATTATGTTCAATGTCTAGTTCCTCTACCAAGTGATTAAGACTATAACTAAGGGTTAAAAAATTCAGGATATTACCTTAAAGCAATCAATATTAAGTGTAAACGACTTCTCAGGGGAAACAGCAAGACAGCTACAAGTATTAATAGGTGTCTGACTTGAAACACGTTTCACACTACAGATACTTAAGTTAGTACAAGTGAACTCTAGGTTGAGAACATTTAGGCTCACCAGGTAATTTAGGAAGATACAGAATTTTGTTTATAAGGTACCTCTCCATTCTTGACCTCTGGCCTAGACAACACAGATGCTGAAACTGGTCTGTACAAGATTCTGGATCCAGCACGGATCTGAAAGAGGAGGAGAAAAGCTATATAAAAAAGAATCATTTCATCACAGCTATTCCTGTACCATAGTCTGTAAGAGCATAAGGCTATTATCTTAAGCCATTTGTCTTACTTGAAAGACAACCAGCTTTGCATAGCTGGATATACAATAAATGTTATAGAAGCAAACACTGCCATGCAATTTGATAGCACTGTTTTCAGAAGACGTTTTTGCAAACAGCAACATCATTCATTGAACCTGTACATGGCCTATACTGTCAGAAAATGGAGCAAAGCAACGACAAAAAAAAAAAGCCAGACAGAGCAGCAGGCAGCAACATGCATTTTGAAATGAAAAAAATAAAAGCCGTCAAAATGAGTTCCAAAGTTGTTAAATGTACAGGCGTAACTTAGACTTTTAATTCTTGCTAGGCATAAATGAATGAATCCTCTTTCACAAGCGGCCTGCATGTGTCCTTGGGCTTCCAGCAGCCTAAGGTCAAAGCGACTCCTGCAAAAAGCTCTTCCTGCAGGGGAAGCCTGCGCCCGCACATGCAAAATGAGACAGCCTGCAGGCTAGAGAGGACGTTTTCAAGCAGGCCAGCCCCGTGTCTTCCCAAGGGCAAAAACTCTCGGCCTTGCGCAGGACAAGCAACAGGCTGGAGTTTGACCTACCGCAAGGTGCCGAGCGCACCAGGCCCCAGAGCTCCCCGCTGCGCTGCCCTCCCTCTCCGTTCGTGAGGGAAGGCCCCTTGCCTCGGCCGAGGGCCGCGACCCAACCGAGGAGCCGGCAAGGAGAAGCCAGCCCCCCGCAGCGCGCCCTCCCCCACCCCTCACCCTCCCGAGCGGCCCCAGCTACGGGCGCGCCCTCGGGCCCCTCCGCAGGGCTCAGCGTCCCCGCGCGCCCCCCGCGCGCCCCGCGGCCGCCCAGGAGGCCCCGGCGCCCCCCGCACCACCACTCACCAGGGAGGGCGAGGCGGCGAGCTTGGCGCAGGCGAACATCTCGGCGGGCAGCGTCCCGGGGATCGCGGTCCGGTGTCTCTGTGGAGAGAGGGAGAGGGGTGAGGGGGCCGCGGCGGCGGGCGGGGGCGGCGATGGAGGCGGATGGCGCGGCGCCCCCACTCACCCGCTCGGGCTGCTGCACCTCAGGGCCGGGGCGGAGAGGCGGGAGGAGGACGGGCCTGTGCGCAGGCGCGGCGGGGCCGGCGGGAGCGCCCGGATGGAGCGCGGCGGAAGGGGGTGGCGTGCGCGCCAAGGTCACTTTGTACCCGCGCCATTGGCAGCGGAGGGGGCGGGGAAGCTCCCACCTCTCATGGCCGCGCCCCTCGCATGGCCACGCCCCCACAGACACATCTCCATCGCATAACCGCGCCCCCTTCGTGGCCACGCCCCCTCCGCTCCCGCCACGTGGCAGAGGCGGAGCGGGATCCCGCGGTGCGGGTGTTGGTGCGCGGAGACAGCTCGTCACGGGGAGGGCTCCGAGGAGCGTTCCACGCCGCCCCGGGCCGGTGCGGGCTGGCAAGGCGCAGACCGGCCTCCGGGAGCGTCGGTCCCTGCTCGGTGCTGCCACGTCCCCGGGCTGCGGGGTCGTCCCAAGCTGCAGGAGCGAACCTGAAAGGCCCGTGGGCCCGCCCGGGCAGGGGTCACCGGCAGAAAAGCGTTCAGAAAGCCCCTGCTATTAATTAGGGGGTTTGCGTGATAAGCAGCTTCACACCTGAGTAAAAATCCTTTTTAGGCGAGATAAACTGAGCTGGGCATATGTTCTTGGGATTCCCGCTTTTATTGCTTCTATGTTCTTTGATCTGGGCCCCTCACCACAAGAAGGATGTTGAGGCTCTGGAGCAAGTTCAGAGAAGAGCGACGAGGCTGGTGAAGGGGTTGGAGAACAGACCCTATGAGGAGCGGCTGAGAGAGCTGGGGATGTTTAGCCTGGAGAAGAGGAGGCTGAGAGGAGACCTCATTACCCTCTACAACTACCTGAAAGGAGGTTGTAGAGAGGAGGGAGCTGGGCTCTTCTCCCAGGTGACAGGGGACAGGACAAGAGGGAATGGCCTCAAGCTCCGCCAGGGGAGATTTAGGCTAGAGATTAGGAGGAGGTTTTTCACAGAAAGGGTCCTTGGGCATTTGAATAGGCTGCCCAGGGAGGTGGTTGAGTCACCTTCCCTGGAGGTGTTAGTAAGGCACGGGTGGATGAGGTCTTGAGGGACTTGGTTTAGTGTTTGATAGGAATGGTTGGACTAGAAGATCCGATAGGTCCCTTCCAACCTGGTTGTTCTATGATTCTATGATTCTATGAAATAGGGCATTGTCATTTTAATGATCATTTGCCACCTTTAGTGGTATTGGTGCCAACTAGGAAAAATGCTGAAAAAGTAATTTTTTGAATAAAGTGCTGGGAAACATTTAAGTTGTTGCAAAATTTTTGTTTGATACAATCTGTGCCATGAAAATACATTGACATTCTAAAATAGTCTGTTACAAACTCCCTCCCAAGGGAAGACTGAGAAGATGTGTACATTATATTTAGGGATAGGAATGTAGTAGAATGTCTTAGAAATTTGCTGGCTTCCTGCAAGCTTAAACTGACCATCGATGTGGCTGTTGCTGATAAACTGCAGGTGCCACACAGCTGAGACAGACTCTATCCCAGCAGCCTGAATACCCACCAAAGAACATGATCAATAGGCATTTGCAGCAGCTGCATACTAATGTTAATGATAACGTTGCTTTTATAACCTACGCTGCAGCATCTTCCTGTCCTTAGGTACAGGGGAGTTGTACTCAGTTGTGGGTCCTAAGGTGAGAGAGAGCCATCCAGTGTGAGCTTCCCAGCTTTCTGCTCCCTACCTCAAGGTCAACAGCAAGCTTGATTTGGTTCTGGTGTGCGTCCAGAGTCTTAGTAACAGAGCAGTAAAAAGTGAGTCTGTAAAGGCCAGCGAAAGAGGTTATAAGTTGCCTGCTTTTTTGTTTTCTTTTATTTTTTTCTTCTTTACCTGTTATACCTGTTGTTTAGGAAAAGAGATGAATGGGCACATCTGTAGTGCCTGTCACGTGGTTCTTCCATATTCAAAGAGTAGGTAAGAAATAAATATCAATTGCAAAACACTTTAGCGGTTAGGCAGAACAGTTAAACAATATTTAAATTTATACACTATTGTGTTAACAAACATTCCCAGCTCTGTGAATAAAACCATAAAGTAAATGCTGTACTGGTGGAATGACTTATATGTAATTTGCTGCTGTGCAGTAACATACAAAGTGCACTGTTTATGAAGCAGCATGCTTCCCTCAGGAATTATAGCAGCCAATGACACAACAAAGAAATTTGCTAGTCTGTGAAAGGAAGCACAGCAGTCAGAGACAAGTTTTCTTCTTGGGAACCTAGTATGTGGCCCTCCAGGCATGAAACAGATCTTCCCCAGCTCTCCTGAATGTAGAAGAAAGTGGATGTTATGCTCCCGTATATGCACAGCATAAAGTCACATGGATTCAAAAAGGTGTTAAGTGAAAACCCTCTTCTTTCATGAAGAAAGTGCCCTCTTCTGTCCGGATTCTCACCTTGGAATGTTTTGCAAAAAAATGCATGCTCAAGCTGTTCAATCTGAACAACATCAAACCCACTATTAAACACTTGTTTATTGTTGCTTTTAAGGCATAACAGCTGATATTATTTTACATGCAACTCAGCTGTTGCTTTTAGGAGGAATTCAAGAGCAGTTACTCATCTCTGGGGGCCATGTTCAGTTTAATTCAAGCAGATCTTCATAAAAAAAAGACTTCAGTTAATCTCACGCTGTTTTCTATCTGTTTGACCTGCTGCTATGTCTCCAAGGAAGTGCATCAGTGTGCTGAAGAGCAGTGTAATTTCTAGTTGCTCAACACATTTCTGACAGTCTATTCTACTTGAAATTTTACCTTGTACTCCCAAAGCCTCTTGGAAGACATTCACAGTTTTCCCAATAGTCTCTCCCAGACAGGACCAGTTTTGCTTGTGGGTGGTAGCCAAGGCAGCCAGAGGCAGTTTCCTCCCCATTTTGCTTCTGGCAAAGAAGATGCAGTGCAGCTGTTTGAGCAGTACATGGTGCCTGAAGAGCACTTTCTCTCCCGCAGCTCCTGCTGCTGAGCTAGGTTTATGTCAAGGCAGTAAGAGCGACGAGCAGTCGTTATTTGTCGTTCACTGGTGTGGCCTTCTTTCCCAGAAAGGAAAAAGAAAGATCATTTCAGATTTACTGAGCCTTCTGAAGACTTCCCATGAAACCATAAAGATTCTCCCATAATTTTGTCCTTAATTTTTAGAAAAGCAACAGTCTGTTTCATCTTCACTGCCAAGCAGCTCATTTCCTAGGTACACTACATAGTGGATCAGTCCTACAGTGACATGCAGTTTCACTTTGCAACCTTGAAATGAATTGCTATCTACATGTATCAGACTGTGATTGTTACAAGACACGAGTATCAGCAGAACAGACATTGCATACATATGGCATTTTCGTGGTAACTTCTTAGAGAGATCTATCAAGCCTTATATTTGTTCAGTTCACCACCCAGAAAGCAGGTAAACTGGTGTGTCTGCCTGGTAGATAGGGTTGGTTTTCCTCCAGATGCAGATTAATTTTGAGAATTGTGGATTGGTTCAATTGTACAAGTGAAATCCTGTACAATGCTGAATAAGCGAGTATGTCCAGAGTGCTTTGCACCAGAGGGTCCACCAGAATTCAACATTTATCATTAACAACTTATACAAGATGAATGTCTGTTCTATATTTGCTAAAGGAGAAATTGTGACTAGTCAAGAAAAATTCCATTGTCCAAAGCCTAAATAAAAAGTTCTGCTTCTAGAACAAAACATATTCCCTCAGGTTAAATTTATCTCCCAGCAGAGGATTATTACCTCAAATCATGTCACACACTCACATTAGTCTTTTTTTTTTTTAAATCTAATTTGAAGAGGAGATGTGTCTGGAAAACCAATACATACCAATAACTGTTAATTTTTGAAGAGCCCCGAAGGGTATAATTGGATCAAAGGCCTCCTGAGATTGTCCTAGTGTTCATGAAATGTTTTAGAACAGAAAGTGGCATTCTTACCTCAGGGTTGACCCTCTGGAACTTCCAGATTTATGATGTACTTTGTAGGGCATTGATTGATATAGATTTACAAAGTCATGGTTTTCAGTGTTTTTCAGAGCCTGGGCCGTGTTTCTGTCCAGAGAGTATTTTGCACTTCTGCCTCTTCTATTCACAACTGTCTGGTCGAATCTTCCCATTCAGGACTGCACAGGTCCTCTCAGATAACTGTAGCAATGGCTTGTGGAAAGAAGGCATATAGAGCAGAGGTAATAAACTTCAAAATATCAAAACCAATTTAGGTCTGGGAAGAAGGAATGAAGACATTATTAGAAGTCTCTGCTTAAAGTAGAAATTCTCTTTGTAACACATTCTTTGTACCTGTTTACCTTATTGATTATTAGTAGTCAGCAAAACTTGACATAAGGAATGTTGGGAATTTTAATTGCTGAGTTGGCTGGATTGAAAATGATGCTTTATAGGAAAGCAGATGATAAAAGTTTTTACTTATCATTGTGAAATCCTTTACATGGGAAAGTCTTTTTCTGAGTGATCTTTTGTATCTCAGCTTACTTACACAAGCTATTTTTTGCTAACATTAGTTTTCTTCTAGTCTCAACAGCTTGTTTTAGTAGGGAGCTGATAGCATTTAACAAATTAGAGCTAGTTTAGGCTGTAGAGCATTCCACTCAACAGTCTATCGATTTTAATACTGGAGTCCTAGAAATGGATGGCATTAATGACAAACATCATACCATGTTCATACTTTGCAAAATTCTGAAAAGATGCTAATACTGGAGAGACCACTGATGCAATTTGATTTGAAAATCATCATAATCCTTTTTATGTCTCTAAGATCTGCTTTAAATGGGCATAATGATTATAAACATAGGTCTACTACTATCATCACCATTATACATCAAAATGGGATGGTGTAACTCAAGGTGAAAGGAAATGCTTCATTCAAAAATATTTTCACTATTTGTGCCTCACATCTATTATACCATGTGTCAGCATTGCTGCATTCAGGGTGAGAGTTCATGAATTTAAAAATAATTATGTATCTAACTGGTGTTTTCTAGAAATTGATTTTTGAGGAAACTTGATAACAAAACTGATGTTTAATCAAAGGAATTATTATAATCACACAGAAAATTCAGAACCTTTAGGACGAATGTATCTCTTCATGTATTACCTTAGAACATAAACTCACTTAACTATGGTGTCTTACTCGGCTGAATTATATATTTCCCAAGGCTGGTTCAGGTTTCTTCTTTGCTGTATTGCGAAAAACAGATGACACTTGGAATGGTTAGTTGGTTGACTGGATAACACACACAGATTTCTAGTTTACAGAATATCTCTGAATCAAATGAAAATAAATTCAGCAATGCTTCTTATTCCTGCTAATAGTATTAAACATCTTTTTAACAAAAAAGCTGTAAGTTGACACTATTAACTCCACTGGTTAGAACACAATGTAAGCAACCCAAATATATCACCTTTCATGAGATACCCACTTTCTAATAAAACACAGATCCGGAGAACAGAACAGACCCAGAGAACAGCACAGACACTGAAGACCCTGGCCATATCAGAGCTAGTGTTTCCAAAAAAATATCTGTAAATTTTTGTTACTGAAGTTAAAGAAACCCAAAATGGAGTAATCTTTTGTTAGCAGGCCCTTCTGCAAGTACAATCTTTTTGCACAGGGGGAATTACAATGTTACAGTTTTTAAACAATATTACCTAAGCTATTTTTGTTAGATTTTTCTTGTCTCCCTTAGAATCATGTAAATGATCCAAGGTAACTCTTTCTGGGAAATACGTTAGGAAAGATAACTTTCCAGTGCTCGACTCCCTCCTAATAATTACTTATTCCTATTTGGAGATTGAATTAATGTTTTCGAGAACTGAACTGTTCTGGTTCTTTGTGCCACATCAAGAGCAAAAAGCAGAGTGTGCATGTGTATGCAAGCATTGCAGCAGGAGGATTTTGTCTTCCTCCACCCTCTCAGTAGAGAGTATACTTATGGTTCATAATCCTTAGTGGGATGGGAGGTGGGAGTATAGACCATTAATACATGTAAGATTCATTTGCTTAATTGTAAATGACATACCTTCCATCTATGAGTTTAAATTCTCACCTGATTGCAAAGTGCTTTGAGATCACTACCTGAAAGGCACTGTATAAATGAAGAACTTTTATTACTGTCTGAAAGCTCTTCAGTCTGAACCTCTTAGTAGAAAATCTGTGGAATCATTTTGACTCTAGTGCAGAGGTTTTGCTCTCTACGACCTGGTGCCAGTCTGAATCTGGAGAAAGCGTTATTTTAATTCAACTGACCACTGACATGCTGGGTGAATAAGATGAGCTATTTTTAAATTACTGTAATTAATTTTGCCCATAGTTACAAAAGACATAGTATATTCATATATTCTGTACCTAAAGTATGGAAACTTTGGACAGGCTGTCATTTCTAAATTCTTGGAAAGGACTCTGTCCCTAATACTCAGACTTGATGAACATACTGGTTCTTTGGCACGACTGCATTCAATCCCATCTGTCGTGCTGGCGTTGTTCCCACTTGGAATTATCTATGCCAATTTCAACAGGGCATAGGTGCTAACCAAACATGGGTTTAGAGGGACAGCTTTCATAACACAGCAAGTGTCATCTCTCTTGCCAGGAGATCCTGCTGTTTGCAAATAATTCCAGCTTAAGGCCACATGCTTTGCTACATTGTATCACATCTGTGGATGCTTATGGGCATTATAAAAAAAAAATCAACAAATGTCTACTGTATTTCTCTTTCAGTTTGGCTCAGTGCTTGGAATTTTGCATGTGGAGAATGAATGCTCTGCATCTTGTTAACAGGAGAGAGCCACAAGCTGTTAGATGCTCTGAGCAGCCTTAACAGGTTTCTGCATCAAAGCTATGGCATGAAACTGCAGATCCTCACCAGAGCTGCACTACTTTTTTTGGGTGGCTCTTGATTGCTTTGGGTCTATGGCACATTCTAAGGCGAGAATGACGGAGCATTGCCTTTTTGCACCACAGCTTTTGCCTCTCCAAATTCTGACTAGAACTATATATAAGGCATATTCTGCCCTGACCCAATTGTAAAGTGGCATATATTTACAGAAAAATTAATGTTGCTTATTAATCTTAATATTTTATATCAGATTCTATATAAGATACATAAATATCATAGTAATATATAACATGCCTAGCATTAATATCGTATTAATATGTTATAGCTGTGCTTCACTCCTGTTTTGCTCCACTGAACAGATTACTCATGTTATCAAAGTTACTCTGTACTGTATAAGCCTAGAAATGGTTTAGGAAAGAGCAAAACCTGTTCATGAGCCTCACCTGGACAACTATGCTCAGATTTAAAACATAATCTTGTAGATAAGCAAAAGAATAGCTTTCCCAGATTATTTCTCCGAAAATATTCCAAATAGGAAAAAAAAAAAGATTCAGGGGAGATAATTTCCAGCCATATGCTTCCAGCCACAATTACTCACTTCTAGATATTTTTGCTGTCTAGCCCGGATCTGTGGAAAAAATCCTCAAAAAATGCAACCCCCTGGATACCTATAGTGTTTTTACAGTAGTACAGTTGCTGTACAGCACTAGGAAAGACTGTGTTTATGTCCTGCATAGAAATAAATTTATTTTCAAATAATCAGAGGTATTTTCAAATAATCAAAGGTATTTTCAGTAATTTATTAACAAAGAAACTCAAGGCTGTTTTTAATTCTCCTTGTAAGAATACTGAATTTAAGAAGGGGCAGATTGTTAAAGGTCCTAGTATTTTCAAAGATGCAGTGTGACAAGTAGACACATGAATGTATTGGAAAATTCTGTTGAGAATCAAGGTCTAAAATTACCAAATATTTGTACTGGCTCTACATTTCCAGGTAGTAATGCATACATTTCTGATAATTTTTGTTGTTGTTCAGCATAAGTTTATGAAATCAAGTACAGTTGACAAGATTCCACAGGCTTTGAAGCACATGTGCTACTCCTATGTTATTGAAAAGTAAAACTTCAAAATACTGTGTTGAGCTCAAGAACCAAACATAACCAGTCTAATTTCACAGTACTTTACCATAGCAATTGAATTGCTCCTAATCTTTACCTCCTCTCACCTGTCTTCTGTTCTTAGTCTCTTTGCAACTGATTTTCGGCACTAAATTATTTTCCATACAACTTTGACTCAGAGATACTATTTAATTTTTTTTTTTGTCATCTCTGTATGTAATTAATATCATGGAATGAAAAACCACAGTGACTGAAGGTTTTCCAACCTAATAACTCAAGTGGTGAAAGGTTCTACTTCAGTGCAGTCAGACCAGGAGCTGCCTCATGAGAGGGCTGTTGCAGTTTCAAGTGAGCTGTATTTAGATTGTTCCTTACCAGTTACAACAGCAGAGGTATAAGACCATAATGTGGCATCCTGATAAGACTCTCAGCTGTGAGATGTTGCAGTGAGCAGCCAGTCCATTATCTCTCTATCCAAACCTCAAATCCTTCCCATAAAATATTAAGTCAGATGTGGTACTCTTGTTAGGGACCACCTAAGGGCAGCATAGCCAGGGCAGGCAGTGGAGTAGCTGATGTTTATTTAGGCAGCTTGGAAGCTTTGGCTCACTGCTGCCTCAAAACCACGAGTAATTAAAGATAGCTAATTTGAAAAAGCCATGGCTGAATTGTTCTGAATCATGACTAGATTGTGTTTTTAATGCCACTAAAATGACTAATAGTGTGTATGAATAGTGACATCCAGTGTTCACTTAGATCAACCACAGGTCCATGTTCCTTAAGGTCCTTTAATTAAAAGATTTATTACAGAACCTATTTAAAATGCCTGTGTAAAGATAGTAGGCTAATTTGAATATTAACTACCTGCCAACTTCAACACACCTCCACAATAAAAATTTCCTTCCTGGCTTGTTGAGGAACAAGAATGGTGTGGCTCTTGTATAATGCTTTAACTTTCTTTTTTATGACAGCTATCGTCTGATTATTCCCAGGTGTTCTTGATTTCTTCTTTCTCTGCTCCTGTTGCTATGAATGTGGCCATTAGGGTAGCAGTCATAAAGGATGTGTTCACCACTTCCTTCTCTGTCTGTCTCTTAACATAGCCACAAGTCCACCATCTTCTATCCACATTAATTCCCTGAGGTATCTACACAGTATTTGTGTTGACTGCCTTAATTTTGATCTTCTCTAATCATTCCATGCCAGATGGCAGTTAAAGTTTAATGGTCCCTGTAAAAACAGTTCCCTTTCTTCTTTTAATCAGTCACGTGTGTTTGCTTAGCTAACTGTTAGATGTTCAGAAAGTATGAGGGACCACCAACACAATTACTTCAAAATACACATCCGTACTGTGATTTCAATGTTATGTAAAAGTAAAGGGTTATAGGGTAAGCTGGAGTCCTGTAAATTAGCATGGGCTACACAACCATAAGTTTTCTGTGTTTCTTTAGCTATATTAGAAAGGTAAAGGTAAAAATTGGTGACATTTTATATAATCAAATGTGGATTATTTAAATATCTTCTAGGCTCAAATGTTTATGCTGTGCTAGAAAGTGTATAAGCGTTATGCTTTTAGGAATGAACTGAGCAATACGCTTAACCAGATGCTTAACTTTAAGCACATGTGTATGGCTAATGATAGATAATACAGCCTTGAGCAAGGTACTTTGGCATATGCTTAATGTTCATCTCCTAAGTAGTTCCACTGCAGTTATTTACCTTCTTGCATGTTTAAGACTACCTAATGACACAGAACCTAAAATTTTCCAGTATGTGTTTACTTAACTGAAGCTTATTACAGGTTTGAGGGTTTTGCTGAATCAAGAATTTAATTCAATTGCATATTCATGCTGTGCCTAAGTAGTGAATCACTTTAGACTTAGAGGCAAATGGTTTAAGCCGTATCAGACACTTATGGAGTGAGCAGATATTGTAGGATTGAGGAATAGGGAGAACCTGGGAAAGCAATAGGCTAGGAGCCTAATCCTCCTCACACTGCTACCAGAGAACAGATTGCTGTGGAGTTAAATGGAGGCTGGATCAGGCTTTGCCTAGAGCAATACAGGAAATATATAGCAGAGTCACTAACAGAACCCAGATCTCCTGATTCAAATTAGACTTCTGTATCCAGTGTCTGTGTACATTGCAACTGAATGTGTCATTACAGCCTGGGCAGGCTACATTCTAGATTAATGCTTGCGTGAGAATGCCTACGCATACTGCAGACATTGCACCCATCTACACACCCCAGAAAGATGAGACTAGCAGAAGAGTAGACCACCCTACATTGTTCTCTCTGGTGAAAGACTGCGATAATAAGGGTTCTTGTACCTTCCTCTGAAGCATGTTTTAACAGTTGTCTCCAAAATAAGTTACCAGATACTATAAAGTATGCACTACAACAGTTCTGCCTGCATGATTTTTTGTTGTTTTAAATGACAGTGATGGGACTCAATTATATGGAAATTTTGATTACCGTAGTAATTTTTGATTTTGCCATGGATGCCTGGGAGCTGGACAACAAAGGAACTTGCTTCAGCTCCAAATTTTCCTGTTGTGCCTTAATTAGTAACAAACTATTTTGTTCTAACATAACAGAAATAGCTATGGTATTTTGCTTAATCCTTTGACCTGAAAGGAAAGTTTTCTGTGCTTCATCTACTTATTTTTCCCAAGTTTCCTTTTACATGCAGCTTTTTTGGGTAAGATCTAGGCCAGAGAGCAGAAACATAAATGGGACTGTTTGTATTATGATAATAACCAGATGACCTCGTTGAGATCAGGGCCTCAGGGTACTGGATACTGAGAAAAATATAATAAAAGCCAATCCTTGCCCAAAGGAAAAGGCAGTCTAAACACACAAGCTATTTCGTAAATCTGGGACACAGAGAAGTTGATTTGCCCAGTGTCTGACTGTGGCAGTAGCTAGTGACTCACTCTTGATCTCTTGTACCTAAGCCAATGGCCTTAACTCCAGCAGCAACTTTCTCTACTTTATGTTTAATTAAAATGGCAGCAGAGGCCAGCTTTGCTAAATTTCCGTATGTCTGAGCTGTAAAATCTGTCAGCTGTGGAAGACAGAACTTTATTATTCTCTCATCTAGTTTTCTCTCCTGTTTCTATATCAGGGAAACATGCCTCCTTCCCTACTCAGCTAAAGACTGCAAACATATAAACAAATACAAAACATATCTATCAAAATCGAGCTTGCTAGGCTGATGATGGCTAATAGCAGGTATAAAAGTGAAGGTGTTCCCCTATGGCTGGGATGATGCCCAGTTCATAGGAGGGAACATGAATCTTTCAAATGCAAAGGGAGATAAATTGCATTTAAACACCCTAATGATGATAATGTAGAGAGACAGATGTGTTAACAGAGTGCTAGAATCTCTCCATACGCTCTCTCCTTCTAGTGTACTATCACATTATGTACTATTGACTAATATAAACCAGATGCAAAACCAGATTGTTGTTTGAATTTATCCTCTGGATTTCTCCAGAGTTGTGTACCTTTTAGATAAAAACATTTTTTCACTGGCAAACTGACACAAAGGTCATTTTTATAGGCTCGTATGGAGAGTGCACTGGAAAGCACTCACAAGCATTTGTTTCAGCTGCACAACTTTTCTTAAAACATTTGCACTATAAAAATTCAGACAACTGGAGGTCAGAAATCCTGGTTCTGGGCAAGGAATTTTGTTTCCTTGCCTCTAGTGTGGCCTTTCACATCTTTGGCATAAAGGGTGCCATGAAAAGACTTGTAATTCAGAAGCAGTCTGGATTCACTTTGCATAAATGCAATGATTTCACAAGGTGAAAGGCAGCATAGGAGGAGGTGCAGAGCACTGTCAAGTGAGTCTAAGCATGGAGAATATGTGAGAACCATGCAGAACATTTATACACCTGATGCAGTATATGCCAGTTGTTAAGGCAGAAAGCCAAAGGTAATGAGCACTGTGAGAACTGAGAGAGCTCCTTTTGGCCCGGGTTCTTGCCTGTAATTGAAGCGCTATTCTCTACTGATCCTTCAGGTGCTATTGGAATGAATTTATCCAGACTTTGAGGGAGAACCAATCCCTAAAGAGTGGAGAAAACTTTCTTTACATTATAGCTCTGTGCTAGAGGCAAGCTATGGATGTGACTCATGAGTATTCTTAATAGTTTTCAAAGAAAGTGAAATTCCTAAGTGAGGTTTTTATTTTAATTTAGAAAGTGATTTTTATGTGTGCTGCAAGATTAACAGAAAATCATGTTTATGTATTTTTGTCATTAGAACCTATCACAAAATGTATATTTAAATGTCTTTATTACACTTATTAGAATTTATATTTAAAAATATCTCTATACACCATTAGAAAAAAAGAAAGCCAATGATTACGATCCAGGGATATTCTCTGTCAGTCTGTGCTCTCCATCAGTTTTAACAGTAGACTATTTCTTTTTCTTTAGCCAGCTTCTAATGCATTCACAGACAATGAATGGTTATAAGATATTCTTGTCTTATTCCCAAATAATAGATTTTAGATTTTTTTAATCCTAGTGAGCTTCTTATCACCTTCAATATTGAATTTCAAGGAGTTGGTAGCTACTCCGAGAAGCTGAAAATTTCCTTCTGTTTCTCTGTCAGTTTCCAGCCTTAAAATATTTTGTAAAGGATAATCTATGCTTGAGAAAATCATCAGACTGAGAAATAAAAGACTTACTAATTTAGCAATCTCATCGAAGTGCACATAGTAGTCACTTAGCTTTCCTTACCTTCTACATTCTGCCTGCCTTTGTTTGTTTTCACCCCAGTTACCAATTGTTTAGGACCAACACTTGTGTTTACTTTTGGCAGGGGACCTGAGACAATTGTGTGCTGCCTAAATTATAAATTTTTTTTTAATTTATTCATTTTATGGTGTAGGTATGAGTCATTTGGGTTTGGAAACATCCTTCAGAAATGTCCATTTGGTAGTAATCCTGGGAAGTACTAAATATATAACAAACAAATCAGAAAGACAAGTAAAATACTTATTAAAGCTGTGGAGAATATGCAGGTTTACAGATAACTATAGTGCAAAAATTGTTTACTGGTATTTCTAATTATTTTTTTTTCCCTGGGAGCCCAGTGATGTTCTATAACAAAAGGGAGAAACTGTCAATTTAATTTGAAACTGGAAATTGAAAACAATGGACTTTGCTGCAAATTGGAAACAATAGAACCCCCTGTAATTCAGACATTGAAAGTCAGATTGGCCAAAGCACTACCCTTGATTGCACACCTGCAAGTATAAGGCAAACTACTGTCTCTGTTTGTTACTGCTGACGTTCATCTGGGAAGATACATATTTAATAAGTAACATTAAATATGCTATTTCTGTTACAGGACAGTGCCTATAGTTGCTAGATAAGTTTTTGGAAGGAACTCCTTTGGTTGTCTGTAACTACTTAAGGACATCACATAATTAATTTCTCTGTTTATGAATAAGGCATTCTTTGAATCATATGAGAACAAGTACACTGGTTGAAAAAAACAACAACTCAAACCTCAAAACTACCAATTAACAAAACCCAACCAAACAGAATACCCAAAACAAATCAAGAAAAAGGAGAAACCACTAAATGAACTAACGGTGGAAGTAGACTAACAAGTCTATTATCAGTGAATCTTTTGTGCTATCTGGTATCTTTTTTTTTACCTTGTGGTTAACAGTAAGAAAGTTTTATCGGAAGGACATTCACATTTGATTTTCATCTAGAAGGCTTCTCTGAGAAAGAGAAACTGGAATTATAGTATTAGCTAAGTGAAATGTAGTATTAGCAAAGCAAATCCATCTTTCTCAGAAGAAACAAACTTAATGAAAAATTAGTAGCTGTATAACATATCACTGCTTCTGTTAGAGTTCACATGTGGACATTACACTTGGTGTAGTAAACTGGCAGCTTACTGACTCTGATTATGCTGTACCCATCTAACTCATGAGGAACACCTTAAACACATTAAAGAACTGCTTTTGCACCTGTTATCCTTATATTGTTTAACCTGGAGAAGAGAAGGCTGAGAGGAGACCTCATTTCTCTCTATAACTACCTGAAAGGAGGTTGTAGAGAGGAAGGTGCTGGCCTCTTCTCCCAAGTGACAGGACAAGAGGAAATGACCTCAAGCTCAGCCAGGGAAGATTAAGGCTGGACATTAGGAAAAAATTTTTTACAGAAAGGGTCATTGGGCACTGGCACAACCTACCCAGGGAGGTGGTTGATTCACCTTCCCTGGAGGTGTTTAATGCACGGGTGGACAAGGTGCTAAGGGCATGGTTTAGTGTTTGATAGGAATGGTTGGACTCGATGATCCGGTGGGTCTCTTCCAACCTGGTGATTCTATGATTCTGTATTATACTTTGCATTTTTAATGCTTAGAAGAAGCTGTTGGTATTTAAAAATCTTCACCGAATATATTCATGCAGCATGGCAAAAAACTGAAGGTATTAAACTGCGTGGCATACAGCAGAATTATCTTGCATTTAATTACTGGATTTCTAAAGCAATTACTAAATTTGGCACAGGTGCCTGACTAGAGGGAAGCCAAGTTTTAATTCCGTTTTGAGAAATTAGCCTCCATTGTTTTCCCCACAGTAAGAGTGCTGTTTGGCAAAGGAGGCCACCAGCATGTAGGATACTGTGCAGAATGCCAGAGTGCAGGCAGGTGTGGTGCATGTAGGAAAACCTGTCATGATGGACCAAGTATAGCTGCTAGTTTCACCTGCCTCACAGGCTGTGGGGAGATCTGACAAGACTAGCTAGACTTTCTGCAAGAGTTAGAACAGAGCCAGCCTTCCCTTTTTGATTGATGTAACTATTTGTTTCTTTACAGAGGAGTCTGTAATCTATCATGTTCCCATGATAGTAGAATCATCATAGAATGGTTCAAGTTGGAAGGAACTTTAAAGATCATGTAGTTCCAACCCCACTGCCATGGGCAGGGACACCTTCTGCTAGATCAGGATGCTCGAAGCCTCATCCAGACTGGTTTTGAACACATCCAGGAACAGGGCATCCACTACTTCTTTGGGCAATCTGTTCCAGTACTTCACCACCCCCACAGGAAAAAAATATCTTCCTATCATCTAATCTAATTTTTCCCTTTTTCAGCTTAAAATCTTTGTCCCTCGTCCTATCACTGCACTCCCTGATAAAGAGCCCCTCCCCAGCTTTCTTGTAGGCCCCCTCAAGTACTGGAAGACTGCTGTAAGATCTCCCTGGAGAGTGAACATGACACAGGGTAAATATAATATTTGTTTTTAACTACAAACAGGCGTTTAGTAAATACCAGAAATAATAGAACACTAGAAGTTTGGAAACAAGTAAGTAGCAGTCATAGCAAAAAAATCTGTTAAAGAAATTGGCTCATCTGATCTAAAATAGTAAAATGATCAAATTCCAGGGCTGAATAATTTCCAGAATTAATACTGTGACTTCACTCAGGAAGCATCACTCAGCTGGATTGTAACTGGAACTTTTTCAACCTTAAGGATACATCTTCAGAAACGTCATTCTTGGAGTGCAAAATATCCTGTACCTCCCAGTCCTGGAATAGGCTTCTGTTAGTTACTCACGTTTCTATATCTCACAAACTTCAATTTGCTTGTGAGTCATTTTGCTGTTCAAGAACTATATAAAATGTTAATTTTACGTCAGTAAGGGTTAAGAGCCCAAGGAGTTCAGCCTTCATTGAAGTGTGGGATTTCCCTACACACTCTTGAAAATCCAGTATTAAAATACTTCACTTTCTTTGTCCACAGGAGAAAACTCCATGCAGTTACTTATGGCCTCCCCTGTAAGTTGTGATAATGTACCCCCAGAAAGAAGAGATAAGGTGGTCTTCTACCATGAACTGGACTGTTGAGTGTGGTTGCTTTTGTTTATTCATTTACAAAAAATACCCCAAAGATTGACACATAATACAAGTGTGCAAAGTTGCATGACATGAAGAGCTTTGGGGAGCTTTTTCCCCTGGTGTCTTAGACACACCATGGAAATTTCTTGCCTGGTGAGATAAAACAATGGATTGACAAAAATACAAATTCTACCTGACAGGAATTGCAGTAAAGCAGTGTCTTAGTCCAAAGTGCAGCAGAGAAAAAAAATCACTTTCATAGTATCCTATCTTTCTTTCTATTACATAAGAAATCAGATTGAGCAGATGGTGCTAAATTCCACTCATAAATATTGTGTAGAAAACTGACAGTCCTCAGGCTTTAATTATTCTAGTTTAAAACTGATAGAGGGTTTGTGGTTTTGAATTGTTGTTGATAAATATTTTCTTCTGGAAAAATATGTGAAGTAACTTTCATTGTATTAGGACTTTAACCAGTTAAACTTTATTGTTTCCATAAAGTCTGCCTTCCTTAAAGGATCACTGCTCACATGGAAATTGCATTAGAATTAGGTTAAAGTAGTTATTATGACAGAAAAAGTCATGAAACTGCAACTATGCCATAGCTTTCATTGTATTCCTCTCAAAAATACTGTCGCTGCTGCTGGTGGTGGTTTTGTGCTAAACTACCAATGTAAGAATAATTGGAAAGTGTTCCCGTGTTTGTCAGAAAACTGTATCTTAATGTTAGTAGCTCAAATCACTAATGTCAGCGTGAGTTCTTACGTACATGCATGCAACTGTGTGGAGAACACTCCTGTTATCATGTCACTGCTTCCAAGTGTATCCTTGACAGACCACAGCCATAAATATCTCTTGAGGTGAAAGTAATTTAGTCGTGTAGATGTCTGTATTATTTCAGTCCAAAAAGCTCAGCTTAAATAGGGTCTATCAACTGAGTGAAATGTTTTTTTTCAATATGCAGTGATGCGAGACCAACAAACCTATTTTACTCAGGTGCCTTAAGTACATTCAGATCTTTAGTTTTATCTGTGCTGTTACATTTTCCTGAAAGCTCCTTTATTCATAAAAAAATTCCAAAGTAAGAGTGGAAACACATTTTCTTGTGACCTAAAGGCATTTGGTGGCTAGTATTTATCTTCTGTTTGGAGAATAATGAGTCGGGAACACACCTTACTTTGAGGGATCAAAATTTATCTTGCAATCTGCTTTCCCGCATGTGTAAAGGTACAAGCTGTGTGCAAATGCTAAATTCAGGCTTAAATTCTTCCTTCAGATGCACATGTGCAACTTCTATACCAGTCAGTGGAAGGTACAAACATAGATTAAATGGTAAAATAATATGGCATTGCATCCATTTGCTTTGGCTGGGAAATTTTTTTTGAGAATTCTCAAAGTGTCATTAAATGCTTTAGCTCTTTACTGTATTCACATTATGAAAATAAGAAGACCTTTCACTCACATGTTGTTAAAGAAAGATTTAGTAGGAGCTATGGAGTGGTCTTGGATGGGAAAACACATGAATGCTATGCACATACGCCTCCTGAGAAAGCTGTTTACTATTTCACTTACAGTGCCCCTAAACAATTTCTGTTGAGAGCAGGGTATTTGCCATACATTCACAGAGTTTTGTTCAGAATCCCTCCTGGATGCTAGTTTGAATCCTCATTTTGATCTAATGGTTGCTTCAAAATTAGTATCATTACATGAGGTAGTATGGTACTTAATAAAACTGTTGTTGAAAATACATGACACTGAAGTTGCTATGCCACACTGAACAAATCAGATTAAACAGAGCTCAGCTTTACACAAAAATTGTGGCTATTAACTAATTTACACATATAAACTCTTAACTAATTTACCTATATAAACTGAGAATACTTTAATTTATATTATGGAACTGTTATAACTCCATGATGTTGATTGTAATTTTATTTTTATCTTTCGCTACCAGCAGAGGGAGCACCAGTGATTGAGCTGCACAAACCTTGGAGGGTTTGTTCCCTGAGACACTCCACGCCCTCCATCAGCCAAATTCCGCCTGCAAACACCCTGACAAAACTTCCAGTGCTGTGAGCAGAAACCAAGGAATAATATCTGAGGTCAGGACTGATCCTTGAAGGAGTTTAAATATTCACATTTTCTTAAAAATAAACTCTTGTCTACCCCCCAATTAAAGGAGTGGCACTCATGGCTCATGCGATAAATATGTAGCACACTTGAGTGGCATTTAGAATAAGAGCTGAGACCTAACTACGCAGACTGTGACCATCACATCTTGTAAGCCGAGGTCTAAAGATATTCAGCAAACTCCTTTTCTGATTTTGCAACTTAACTCACAGTTCTGTGGCAAAACACATTTCAGTTACAAAAATAGTAGTTACTCAAAAACTGAGATATTGAAACATGATGGAATGCATTTCCAAACTACCATTTGCTACAGTTGACTTTCAGACAGTATTTATAAGCACCAGAATTATTAAATCAGTCCTGAATAGATAGTCTATCATGTTCATTCAACTCTCAAATGTAGCAGAAAAATGGAACTTCACAGCTGTTGAAAAAACATGTAAGAGAAGATTGGATATAAGGTAGTATAGTTCATCTCCAAAGCTCTTTAAAACTTTTGCTGGGGGAAAGCACTATTTAAACAACTCTTGGTTGAGTCCTGATATGGCAGCAATCACAGTAGGTGGCTATGTGACATTTTACTCACTTCGGTAATCTCTTTACCAAATATGAGCACCTATACTGTTGTCACTTCATATAAAGTGTTACAAAGCTGCACAAAAGAAATCTTCTGTCAGCTTGGATTTGAGCTTATTCTCCTATATTTTCTCACAATAGCAGCACACTTAATTTTGAGGGTCAGGCCAATGTATAAGCCCAACAAACACCACCCTAGCAAAGACATTCTAGATTTGATTAAGAGTCTGCGTGCATAAAACTTTTTTTCCCCTTCAGCCCTATCAATCCCTCTAATGGAAGTTACTCTCTCTCCCTACAACCTTATGTGCTTATAAACACAGATGAAAAAAAAAATCAGCTCAATTCCTGCCTGGGATCATCTCAGTGCAGTTCATCTCAAAGACAGCCAGCTAAAATTGAAAACCTAACCATTACCATCAGCCTAACTTTTATTAGATTACTTCTAATGAATAATGATAAAATTGGGGAATATGACAATTATGGTGGCTTCATATTACAGGCAGAGGAAAGATCAAGATCTTTGCTGTTAGTCTTGCAGGAAAAGAAGTGAGAGATCTTAGAGAGAGTGAGAGATCTCTCTGTGGCTTCCCCACCACTGTGGTATCACACGTCTACCTATTGGAAAAAGTGCCTAAGGATACTTTACTACAAGTTATTCTCAGCTGACATAACCTGCTAAGGATCAATTTCAAATGGCTGGCATCTGCGAGGTGCACAAATGCTATCTGAAGCATTCGCAGTGTTGTTTAAGTAAATTATACTTAGTCACCAAAATTCATGTCATGTATTCACTCTCTGTTTGCTTACATGTCTTTGTCATTCCTCTAGTATTTACTTAACAATTGCTGTCAAGAATGTGACTAAATTAATTTTTCTTACCTCAGGTGGCATTAGAACAACAACAAACTGCTCTTCAGTATCCATATCAGCAGTATTCTCCCGGTTATTTATTTAGTTGAGGGGAGGGCATAGACCAATGGGTTTTTAGTACCTGTGCAGAAAGAATTCAGACTTCCATATCTTTCCTGACCAAAACCTTCTCCCATAAAGGTCAATGTTATAGTGTCCAAATGGTTTATTCAGTGTGCTGTACAGTGATAGGGGCTAAGAAAAAGTCACAAGGCTTTATTTTGATGAGCAAATGTAATTTCAGTCCAGTGCGACTGGACCATGTCTTCTGTCTACCACTCTTACAACACATATAATTCTTAGGCAAATTAATTAAATGTTCACACTCATTCAAAAAGAAATTTCTGAAAACAGCAGCACCGTTTGTTTTGCAGCATGTGATATTATTAATTAGTGTGCATTCATATTCATAATTCCTATTCAAAATCACTATCATTAAATTTTATAACTGGATTCTTCGAAAGGGAATTTGAAGTGTATTTTCACTGTGTATTTAACAGATTCATTTTTCCCTTTTTGCTACATCTTATTAATTTTGAAAATTATTTGCCATTTTTATAATTTACCAGAATTGTTTACCATGTAGGAAAAGAACGAACTATTTCAGAATTCAGAAGGCTCACTACTGTAACTCAGTAACTTGAATACTGAGTATTTCTCTTCCAAACAGTTCTAGTCACTGTATGTTAATGAATTACATTGCATTTACTAGTATAGCTGAGAGGCATCTGAGTTGTTGATCCATAAGCTATTTTTGTCTGCATTTTGAAAGGGTGACTATGTCTCATAAAAAAATATTACGCTGCAACGTTGCTTTCTGATCACAGGGTACATCCCTACTTAGTTAAAAGAGAAATTTTTTTTGCCACTAATACTGAATGGCTGAAGTTTCTACATGCTTTAGGTGCATACCTATTCATAAGTAACATGATTGTTTACTTTCCTATAGCTTAATTTGCTCAAATATAGAAAAATCCACAACGATTTCACTGAATATGATAAATATACAATAATACTTTAGCTTGTCTGCTTTTGGTTGTGATCCATAAGCATATGTGCCATTTAACAACCAATAAAATATGACAGGCATATACAATTCTGCCTGAGCAGGAAAGGAAATTTTATTGCTAGGGTTTTGGTCACACATGCCCTACATAAAGTTATACAGTAAGATCAGTATTTTATTGTTACTTACCATATGTGTTACACCCCTTAGGCATGAAGGAGCAAGTTGGACAGAAAGCATTAGCCTTATCTGCAGAAGGAGGAATTACTTCAAATAAGCTTATAGTCAAAACCAGCCTTTCTAAGGAATGAAACAAGAAAAACTGGAAACAAAACCTCATATTTCAAAAACCTTAGCCAGAGAATAAAGGTGATAACATCACAATCTTAGATTTGTTAGCATCTTTCTTAGACATGTTATCTCCGCCTAAGATGCTGAAATATTTGAGGATGCACTACCACAGACCACTAAAATCAATACGTAAACTGTTGTCTGCCACCTCCATACCCACTGTCCCCCTGGAATTCCTGGTATTCAGTACCTTATGGGCCTAACACAGAGAAAACATCATACTATTTTGTGGCAGTGTGCATAAATTTATGCATAAATTTATCAGACTCGCTGGGCACGTTGTGCAGTGGCAGGTTGGTGGTGAACAGCAAACTCAGCAGGATGCATCTGCACTCTGTTCACACTTTTTGAGTTCCTTGTACAGTGCAGTGGGAGAGGGCAAAAGGAGAGGTGATGATTTTGAGGCATTTCTGCAGATAGGGGAGGATTTAAAACCAAATTCCACTGGCTTATTGTTTTGGCATACAAAGATTATATTTTCTTTAATACATATATGAACCGGAATTTATTTTTACTTATGTACTACTGCCATTCATCTCCATAATTTTAAGAAGTCTGTTAACAGTCTGTAATGCATTACGAAGGCAGGATACAAACCTACACAGGATATGATTTTATAAATGCTAAAGGAATGTGGTAGTAGCAACATATAAATCAAAGTTCATAAAGCCAGGAAATATCTTGCTTTAGATCAGCTGATACAAAATAGCAACATATTTATTGTTTAGGGGAAACAACACATACTTTTGTGGGACCAGACTGAGGAACTGAACAATCAGTGAGCAATTCCCTGACAAGGACTAATGCAAGAGAGAAAAAGGGAAGAGAAAATAAACTGTAGTCAGATTCCAGCATGCAACACAATAAAACCACTGAGCAAGGCCTCTGAAAGCCAAGTAGGGAAACTTGTCGGCTTTTCTGTTTCTTTGGGCATCTTATCTATCAAGACAAACCAAAAAATGGAACAGCTACAATACCATCATCTATCATGTTTCCAGGTAACTTTGTTTTTTAAGAAACATTGACTGAAATAATGGAGGCATGAAGAAACAGCACAAAGGATCTTTAAAACATTTATCCTGGATAAAGTTGCTAATCTCAAGTGTCAGATAAACTAATAGAGTGCTTGCCTAAGCAAAACTTCAGCACAAGTTCCTTGGAAATAGGGTGAAAGTTTGATTTTCTCTGCAATCACATATTCCCACAGAAATAATGTATTTGTTTATGTGGTTAGTGTTTGATGGCTGACTAGAAATGTCTGAAAATTACAGAACTATTATGTGAAGAGCAAATCCTGAAATGTAACCATATTAGTTGATAACATTTTTTTCTGACTAACTTTTTTTAAATTAAAGTAATATTAGTTTTCTGAGCAAGTACCCATAATAGGAAACAATCCATTTGAAACACTGGAGGGTGTAAGTAGAAGGTGTTAATTATAGCTAAATGCCTAATTCCTCTCCCCCACCCCAGACTAAATACAGTTTTAGGTTGCTTTCATTCTAGTAACCATTTGATCTTTCCCAGGAGAGGATTTCTTTTAATCTTCCCTGCATGCAGTAGTTCTCCGCATTACTGTTTACATTTATGAGCAGAAGATTGCAGGATCCACAACAAAACAAGTAAAAATGTTTATAAACAACAGCTAAAGAAAATTGTGTGAATTAAAGTTGGATATATATGATTGAATGATGCTCACTATGACCTGTGGGAAAAATATAATTTAGAAGTCTTAGGACTTTGTGAAGTACAATAAGCTTCTACCATAGTGCCTTTTCATCTAGTGAATAATGTAAAAAATAACTCTAAAAACATGTAAATAAAAAGAGATTGATGCGTATGAGGATCTTCAGCAACTAGAACCAATTAACGAGAGAGAACAAAGTTAAATAAACACATAAATCTTCCCAGGGTGGACATTCTATGCAGTAAATAATGCAACACTTCGACTGTCAATAGATAAAGTGCACTGTGCTAATTTCCACTGAGCTAGATTTTGGCACTAACATCAGTGCCGGATAGGTAGCTTGTAGCTGTTCTGTGGATCAAAAACCTCCAGGAATCAAAATGGCCTGATTGAATCAAACTAGATGGGATTTAAGTTAAAGTGGAAACAGGTCAGGCAGTCAGCTAAAAATTTTGCAAACTATGTTTACTTAGAGAAAAAAAAAAATACTGAAAAAATGTACTGCTGTGGTTCGCCATAGCCATGTCCACAATCCGGGGTCAGGCAATATGACAAATTAGCTGTAAGACCCTAATACAAAAAGGAGAAGTTGCAGCAATATCATGCTTACAAGAGAAAAATACACTTGACAAAGGAAAGAATCCGAATATAAGGAAAATAAAAAGTAACAAAAAAGAAGTGAAAAATCTAGCATGGGATGTACTGGTCTGGACCTCACATAATGAGGATTTCCATGCATTAATATAGTGAAAACAGAGTTAGTAACATTGCTTGGACTGGCTCTAATTTAAACCCTAGTGAGTCAAATTTATACCCAGGCCTCATTAAAGCTGACTAATTTCAGAGCTGTTGAATTTAGGAGCATTGTATCATATAACTGGGATGAGAAGTAAATGTACTGAGTGTTAAGTTTCACTAAGATAAAAAATTAATACATGTTTATTCTGAATGTTGATTGTTTTAAAACCCTGAATTTAAATACAGAAGATTAGATGCAATGAGTCGTTTCCATATGTCACAAGTAACCTAGTTGGTCTTTTAACTATAAATTCTGGAAGGATTTTTTTCTTACCTAGCAATTCAAGCAAATGATTTAAAATGAAACAATTTTTCCTGCACCTGTAAAAACGTGCAAATGATAGAACTGGCAGTATGATGATCGCTTTACAGATAAGCGTTTTCTTCATCATTTTCAAGGACATCCAGATTTACGATCTAATCA
Source organism: Coccyzus lansbergi (assembly GCA_033558105.1). Taxonomy (NCBI): domain Eukaryota; kingdom Metazoa; phylum Chordata; class Aves; order Cuculiformes; family Coccyzidae; genus Coccyzus; species Coccyzus lansbergi. Next base: position 866,520 of record JAUMJK010000262.1, on the reverse strand, counting down.
CTCAGTCCGTTAACAGGATGCATTTGAGTTTGATTAAAAAAGAAAACAAATAGCAGTGCAGATTTATTAATGAAATCTGCATGAACTTTTCACATATGGACCTCTTTCAAAATAGTGAGTTTAAACCCCAGTATGGACTCTTTAACTGCTGTAGCTTTGCTGGTCCCAGTATGCAGCATGTTTTTAGAGTGCTTTTTCACACTGGCAAGTGCAAATTTTGGAAAGCCACCTCCCCCTCCCCCTCCTTGAACTTTAATTGCTTAACCTACATCCTAATTCAAGTTGCTCATAAACCTTAGCCTTTGTTGTAGGTCCGACAGCTGCATTATGTCAGTAGCAAGTAAAACCTTCACAAAGTTCCGGAATGCTGCAAGACATTTTATAGGTGCTGTAATAAAAGGCAAATTGAATTTACAAAAATGCATTTGTCACTGATTAAAAACTTACAAAGTTAATTGGAAACACTGTGTAGGTGTTGCCACACAACTAGAGGTGTAACTGGTGGTTTTAATTCAGTTGGAGCATGGGGTAGAGTAGCTGTTCAGGTAAGGCTAGCAATCTTATTCATATTTCTTTTCCCTTGAACAAATAGTGGGTATTTACTGGAAGACTTGCATTAATGGTCAATATTTAGCAGCATCAAGACATTAACCAAAGAACAGTGACCATCCAGGCTCAGTTTTTGAGGCTGTATCAAACTAAAGTTTGCAAGTATCAGTCAGTGCTCATTAACAGTTACAAGGACTCTTGGGAAAGTTTTCCAGGGTTTTTCTCTTCTTGTTTTACATTTGCAAAGGTGACACTACTTGAACAATTGTTGCTTGGGCAAGTGAGGAGGGAAGAGGGAAGTAACCCACAGCCCAGGCAGCCAGCACCCTCCCCCTGGAGCTGAGTGAATTATCTCCACATAATCCACTTAACCTTTGCCATTGTGGGACCTGGGAAGCTGAAGGTATTTTTAAACTTGAGTCTTTTAATTGCCAGTTTATAGTGTCACTAGTCCAGCTCAGCTGGAAAGAGGATGATTGGAAAATAGTTCCATGAGGCAATAGCTTTTCACCTCGGCTAGGAGTCTTAATTATTATTAGTTTTGTGGCTCACTGCCTTCTACATCTGTGCAAAGAGTGATCTACAGTGAATCCATGGGTAATGGAGTTTCTTTAGTGTAATATTAGTCCTGATTAACATAGCTAAAATGTTGTAGATGTCAAACTACTTACAATCTTAAACTCAGGTAACATAGGCATATTGTCATTAATTATCAAAATGCAGAAAAAGTCAAATTAACACAAAATATTGTGGGAACAACTCTGTAACAGCAAGGTTGAGTAACAGGAGAAAACTGCTTTGCAATTTCTACTGTTAGCAATCTCCACTCACTAAAATAATTTATTAAACCCCCACTTAATCCCCTTTAAAGGAAAACCAAAAAACACCTTAAGCAAATGCTGCAGGATGCTTGTTCCAAAGACAAGCTATAGAAAAATTAATTAGAAAGTGATTAGTTCAGTAGACTACAGTAGGCTGTGAGAGCCTGCTGATATACTTTTCAGTATGGGTGCATAAAATTTAAAGAACTTACCTGTTTTACCAATAAACATTCCACTGTGCTGGACTGTGAGTATGTCCACCTTTCGATGATCATCAAATCAAGCAAACAATCTTGTATATAGTCTTAACTGAGATAACAAGAAATGGAAACTGCATCTTTTCTTTAGGCTGAAATTTCAAAAGAGATGGGAATTAACAAAATTTGCTGCTTTGGAAATCTAAATCTTAAGAGTCCTTGAGTCATATGGATCCATCTTGTCCCTTTAACATCTCTGGGTAAAAGAAACATCAATAACTTTTATGAACACTCAGGTAATCCTAAATCCTGTAATTCTTACTCCTCATTCTGTTCACAGTTCTAAGTTTCTCACTCACTGTTAGAGACAGGGAGAGCATATGAATGTCTTTCAATGCTAGTTCATTCAAGAATGTGACATTCCACTGCGGAGCTACTATATTAGTTATTGCTCAGCAATGCAGATTATCGCAGTCCATCATGCTTATATTCTATGTACCCATCAAAAAAAACCATAATGGTACACACATCCAGGGAATTTCTGAAAAGGAATTATTGATACAGTCATCTTGGTTAACTTGCTTTGGTATGTCCTTCACCAGAAGAAAACCTCTCTATATGATGCCTCAGCATCAGTACAGAAACAGAATTATTCTGGCAAATTGATGCTAAAAAACTTTCTCACCACAGTCTCCTTGTCATCTCCTTGGTCTTTTATTAATGATAAAGAGGAAAACAGCAGCAGTCAGGATTTAGCAACAGCAGCAAAGATGATTCAAATATTCCGTTCCTACTCCTGCTATCAACAATTCAGTGTTATATGATGTGAACACCTTATTACGGCATTTTTTGCTTCAAACACAAGCTGAAAAAAGAAAAACAAACAAGACAGGTATTTCCAACCCTGAATGTGTAATTTTATTCAGGCTTACTGAGCAAGAAAAAGCACTTACTCCACTTTGTTGGATGTCCCTTCTCACCTTCATGTGTTCATGGTTCATGCTCTTCTTTTCAGAGAATTATAAAAAATGAGAGAAAGAAAGTATGTATTAGAAGATTGTAGTCATCTCTGTGACTTGACCAGGCTCTTCTGGACTAGAATTTCAGTAGACTTTTGTGGAAATTCATTCTTCTTGGCCCACATACCAAGATGACCCAATATATGTATTAGAGAATGTATAAATGGGATTAAGTAAAAGAGAAAGTGTTTGCATTATTTTTCTAATTTCTCTATTACTTCTGTAGTTAAGACTTTAATGGAATGATTAGCATTAACATGACATTTAGCAATTAAGGGATAGGCAGAAAGAGGGGCTTGATGACCTTGGTGCAAAACCAAAGGAGGAAGCACAGCAGCCATACCTTTGTACCTTTCTTTTCTCAGGACAAGCTCCAAATGCAAAGCCTGTATTTATGCTGGAGGCTATGGCATAGTGAAAGCGTGGCCATTACAGATACATGTGAGTCTGAAGTACCTTCTCCTCATTAAAGATCCAGAAGAGCAGTGAAGCTCAGCCCTGAGCCCGACCTGCAGTCAGGCCCTGCTCCTCTCCCCCAGCCCTCCATCAGGCCAGGCTGCAGCTGGCTCCAGACCTTACTGCTAGGACCCTGCCTTAATGGAGGGATTTGTGCCATTTAATAAATAAGTATCGATAAGAGCTAATTAGTGGTTGACATTAGTTTTAAAATAAAATATAAAGACACATTTGCTTTTGCATCTTACTGTTCCCCTTGTGACAATATGTACTACCCTGTGAGTCTCCAACACTCTCACAAATGGGGGATGTTGATCTTTACAAAGTGATATGTAAAGCGCAGTGCCATTGGCGTCAGTGAGGGTTTTGCCATGGCTTTCAGCTTTTCATCCTTCCTGAATGATTGTGAGCATACTAAAGATTACCTTTGTGCTTCTTGTAAAAACAGGCAGAGAGAGGAAGAGCAAAAGAAAGCACTTTACTGGTAGCTGCTGAGCATGGGAGATGTTATCTAAACTGGTATTTTATACAGCTCGAAAAAAAGTTAGGTTTATATATATATACTCCTTTATCAGTTATGGTTCTCTCACAGGTGATGATACAGATCTTTCACAAAGTCACCATAAGGTTGTTAAGGTTTCAACCGTATTTTTCCCCACAGGGGAAAAATACTTCTCACTTTCAGCCCAAAGATTGTAACTCCAGGTTGAAGATAAAGAGCAGCAATGAAGCCTCTGTGAAAGAGCAACCAGTCTCCCTCCTTCCAAGGCTACAGCTGACCAAACTGCAGACAGACAGCTCTTAAAATTGTACATGTGCATTATACCATAAGCTATATTTGAAGTTTCATACCCATATACCCCTCTGCCACATAGAAGATTTGCCTTTCCAGGCAAAATATTTTTACTTTGGTGTGATTGATAATACCATGCTGATACAGCACATTGCTGAACTTTGGCCAATTTGATTCATTCACTCATTGTCTCGAATATGAGGCATAGTTTTACTGCTATTTATTTAATAACTTTATTCGAGCATTGTAAAAATCCCTATCGCTGATGTCTGACTTCACATCAGAGAGAAAAAGGTTACCAATTTCTGACATGAAACTTATAGTAAAGTCCGGTTGCCAGAAGAAGCCTACATTCTGCAAGATCCCATGGACATGTGCTCAATTTTGATTAATGGACCTGTGTCATGAACTGCCATCCCCTTTATATTCCCACAGCCACTATAATTATTACAATTCATATACTTATTTTATGTTTGTGAATATATGTATGCTGTGTTTGCTCATCTAGGTAGGCTCAGCATGTCATACAGTGAATATTTCTCTTGGGAGGGAGATTGTCAAATCCAGAAGCTGTTCACAGCATAATCAAAAAATGAAGGTTTTTTTTTTCCATTTCATGATATTCCTTGTATCATACCTCCTTCTCAACTGGAAGATATTGTTGTAGTGGCAGAGATAGACAGAAATTGCGATTACCTTTCAATAACTCAGGGCAAATGACGTATATTCACATACTGATTTCTTTTAATTTGCAGGAAAGTTGGGGTTTTATAATATAAATACTTGCTTGGGTGTAAGGAGTAACAGGAAAGAAAACCAAAGGAAATAATGAAGAGCTGTGGGCAGGATAGAGAGCTATGACTTGTAAAGTAGGGGCTATGAAGATTTGGAATTCATGGCCGGAAAAGCAGCTGGAAAGGATGTCTCAGAATGACAGAAAGACCTGATGTAATTCTTAATGATCCAGATGTAAATACTGAGAAAAATGTGAGGCATGGTAGTAATGGTGATAACATTTGGCATCAAGACTATTTCTGAAATATGTTGTTCAGCATGGGCTGTAGCTATTCCTTTGAAAGTATGTTGACATATCAGAAAACCTCTGAGGAATTAAAACCCTTGACAAGTGAGTACCTACCTTTATATAAAGACTTGGAATGAGCTCAATCTATTTAGCTCATCCACAGTTAATTAAGGGATAGCTTGATCATGGTCCATAATTGTCCATAGATGAAGACGTTTGATAAAACGCTTCAGCTAGTGACACAGGCACAGGAAGATCTAATGATAGGAAAAAAACCCAACAGTGAATCACAGAGTGAGAATGAAGTGCCAAGGGTACTTATACTCTGGAACCGTTTCTGCATAGCATATTCATCTTCATCTGAAGATTTTATATCAAGCTTAATATCAGTCTGAAGAAGACCACCTTATCAAGAACTCAGAGGCCTGATGCACAGATCATAAGGTGACTTTCTACTGCCTGTTTTATCCAGGAGGCCAGGTGATATCAGATCAATGCAGGATTCTTGTATGATTAATAGCAGCTTATGATCATTGCTGACAGAAGTGAGCTCCTAGAGAATGAGTTTGTGACTGTCTAACCATATCAAGATTTAAAAAAGAGATTTTGAGGATGATTATTGGCTTGTCTGAATGAACTGTAGGTCAGTTATGGACCATAACACTTCCTTTTGAATCAGAAAATAAGGCACATGCTAATCTGTTTTTAATGTCAGTGTGAAAATCTGTTGGCAGAAGCTAATGTCCATGAAGTACATTATATTACCTAGACCGTTTTGAAAAGAAATATGTAATTACTAACTTATCTTAGAACACTTACATCCTGGCTATTTTCCTGTTTTGGCTAGAGTTTCTTCAGAGTCTTCATATGTGAAAGATGCTCCAGTATGCAGAGCTCCTAGTAACTGGAAACAAAATGAGGAACATTCATTCTGGAAGGAAAGCGCACATTATTAATGTATTATTATGTTGATTAAAGCTCAAGGCTGCATTCCCTGAGCAGTCATTACCTTGGACATCAGTCAATGAAACTTGAGTTTCCATCCTATGTCAGACCAAAGGTTCATCCACTCTGCTGGTCTCTCGCTGACAGCTGTTTGCAGCAGATACCTGGCAAGCATATTGTGATTATACTTTATAATACTCTGACCGGAACAATAAGCTGTATCCAAGATATGGGCACATCAGAGGTCTAATCAGGTCAGTATTTTCTTTGAAATTTCTTTCCAAATTATTCTTGACAATGTTTATATTGTGAAAACTGAGAAATACTAAGCTTATGGTTTTATAAAGCAGTCCAATCTGAGATTTCTTTCTTGAGTGGCAGTAGCTTGCTTCAAGCTGACTTCTGCATACATTTCTTTTTACCATGTTATTTTGCCCTTATTGACATGAATTTCAGCTACAATTTTATTGCCCAAACATTTGTTATGAAAGCCATTGGCAATTTCTACTTACGGTCTTACACTTGATTACCCTTAATAATTTTATATCTTCAGACCTTGTCCTTTGAAAATATATATCATTTTCCCAGCTAGTGTTTAATTGAAAAAAAAGAGAGGAAAAAAGAGAAATATCTTTTATATATATGTATGCACAGAAATATAAATGCATACATCTAAACACCATCTCATCTGCTACTTTTCTTCTTTTAATTTCTCTCAGGTTTTTTTTTTTCTGGTTTGCATTATAAGAAAGTTTCAGTCTGTGGGGAAAATTAGTGACAGATTAAGAATATTTCTTTAATCTCAAATTCTGAGTGCTGGTAAGACTATTTCTAAGGTATATGCCATCCAACCATCAAATCTTACATTTTATTGGTTGTCTCATTTTGTTCTCTTCCATATTTCACATTTATGATATGCTCAGACATACTCCTGTTTTTCTAAGTATGAATCTGTGTGGTCTTTGATGTAAGACATAATTTATTTGACAAGGAAATATGAGATGGTGCCCTGAATCTACATTTAATTGATGGATTGAGAATTTTTAGCATTGCAGAAAGACAGATTCTCGTCCACCGTGTCATGGAACGAACAGTCTCGTAATCTGTTCTCCTGTGAATTAAAATACATGTGTATACATTTTGAGGAGTAAGTTTAAAAATCCTTTATTGAAGGTAGTTAGCAGGGTTTTCATACACGTCTGACATCTGAACACTAAAAGTGATTGATTCTATTATCTCTCCATAAGGATATTTTTATATCTATGAGAAGCGAGGGCTCCATCCTGACAAGTCTTCAGTAACTATCCCTAGCACTGCAAACAAAGACTAGTTCTTGGTAGTGCAGTAAGGTTGAATATAAACACAACCCTTTTTCATCAATGCAATGTGAGTTTGTGCTTTGTTGAACTTTCTGCTACTCAACCATCATTCGTCTCCATTTAAAAAATTATTAATCGATAACTGCATTTTTATGTCACATGATTTTACATAGAACATTGTAACACACAAAGAGCTTTTGGAGACTTTAGTCAAATATGGTGTGCTTCAACTTGCCACCATATACAGTCATCATCTTGTTTCTTTTTATCATCTTCACATATTCTCTAGCTATCTCTTAAAATTATGGGATGCCCTCAACCTGAGACGACTGTCTTTTAACATTTATTTATTGACTCCAATACAATCCCTTGCTACTGGTAGTCCTTGGAATATTTTCATATGGAAGAGAAGGACACATTTTTGATCACCTCTGCTTCTTAAGTAATGTATTAAAAGCTAATTTAGAGCTTTATGGGTGCTGGCAAGCAACTAGGCCTCTGAACAGCATGTTTACAGTATGTCTTTGTATTATTTTTCCCTTAGCAAAAGGAAGTGGCTATTAAATGAATACTAGTATTTTTATCTAAACTTCTGTTCCCTTAGATGGCAACACAATGTTGCCATCAAATTTAGTGGAACCAGGATGTGACCTAAATATCAAAACCTAACTGTTGACAAAAACCTAGTCTTCCACCACTAACACGAGTGATAATTTTGCCATTCATGTCCGTAGAAAGTGGTTTGAAGACTAACATCTATAGGTTGATGCCCTCTCTGTTTCTCAGAAACAATAAAAGAAGATTATAAACAAGGTATGCAGTTTTGCTTTTTTTCACATCATTGTAATTTCCAAAAACACCACAAAACAGGCAGTGTCATATTCCAGTGTTATAAAGTTAAAATAAGAAATCCTGAAACATTTTTTTTCCTGAAGAATCAAGATATATGTGGTTTTATGTATAGATTAGTCTAGGAGTGCTTTTAAATAATTTATCAGGAGATAAATAAAAAAATAATTTGATTTGTACAATTTAGGTGGGTGACCTAATTTTTTTTTTTTTTTTTTAGATTTTCTACTACTAACAATGAAACAAAGCCTTTCTTCATAGTTTTTGTAGTTTTACAGGTAGTTTTCCTTTTAAAAAAAACCCCAGAAATTTGTTATGTGCTGGGATTTGTTTTTTAGAAGTTATCAAGAAATTTATAAAATTTGTTTAGGAAATTCTAATAACTGAAGGTTCACATTTTTACATTTACAATTTATGTTAGGTAAACCTATGGATCACCATGTGATACAGAATGCTCTCCTTTTCTCCTTCAATCCCTATTCAGGTCCTGCAGCAGAATGAGTGATTTGGTGACCGTTCATCTTTTCCAAGGACTGGAACAGGAAGATACCTACACATGCAGCCCACAGGTCCTCAGGGATTTCTTGATTACATCTATCTTCTTTTTCACACCCTTCAGCGACACAATGAAATAAAACATACCTTCCTTAATGCCTCTGATGCTGATAGACTGGCCCAGTGATTTGAATCTGTAGTAGGTACATACAATCTATTTCTTCTTTGCATGTCCTATGGGAACTCCCCTCTCCCACCAGCAAACTGGACTCTCTTCCACCTCATCCAGCCAGTATTAACCAGGAAAATGCTACTTGCCTATGCAAACTGCTCTTTCTTGACATTTTACTAGCTCAGTCTTCTAATAGTTTAGGAGTTCTGTTTGTTTGTTTTCTCCCCCACCCTGAGTACAATTTTAGCTTCTTTATATAAGACTGAGTTTTGTGTCCAGTTCTTTGCCATAATTATGAGTGTGAACCAACAAAATCCAAACCAACAGCGTCAGCTTTCCTCAGAGGGTTCACCATAACAACAGCCATCTATAACAGAGAAAAGATATGGCCACATGAGTGGCATTGCAGTAGTGGAGAATCATCAGCATCAAAGGGTCCTTACGGACTAACCAAATCCAAAAGTCAAAAGAAAAGGTGAATAACAATTACTTGCTAGTGAGACAAATGGCAACAAACTTGTCCAATATCCCTTAAAGGAACAAAGGCAATTTGTGTTATAATCAGTATCAAGATTTCATTTATGAAGACTTCTTGAAAAGCAAATTTTATGTTTTCATGACATCTTACAGGACATCTGGGGACCAGCCTAGAGACCTGGCAAGCTTGCCATTTTTTGCCTGAATAAGGATTGTGAAAATCAGATCTCATATTCCAAAATTAAAATAAAAATAAAAGGAAAGTAATATACAGCAATGACCTCCTTCAATTGTTACAACCTCTCTCCCAATTTTACCTTGCCTGCAAATTTGTGTGATAAAATAATCGACATTTTTCATCATTAAGTCTTTATATCTTTCATAAGAGAAGCACTCTCCTTGTTATCTTTATTCACTGCTGTAAAAAAAAAAAAAAAGATAATGTCCCTTACTTGGTAAAACAATTCCTTTTTTTTTAAAGCTTTCATTTTAGAGCTAGTGTTAGGCCGTGATGAATTGCTGAATGGTTGATTTCCTGACACTCTTTCTTACTAACCTTTCCTGACAGCTTCTGGATTGCTCTACCTAGTAATTTGCACTGTAATAATGGCTAGAGTGAGATGTCTCCTAACTATTTCCTTTATTTTTAACAAGATTCTTAACACCCTCTGTAGGTGACAAAATGCAATTACAGACGTGAAGTGTCCCCCCGAGGATGGTTGTTCACAGATGCCACCAGTACTTGAGTAGTGCAACTGTTAAATGAAACAAAAACAAAGAATTAGATTCTCTAAACATCCAATTCAAATAAAAATTTAATTAAAAGTTATGAAGGCATTTTATTGATTAACAATCTTAGTAATTAAACAGTGTAGTTGACATTTTTTTTAGTTGGATTTGTTCTTCCTTGGAGATCTCTAATTGTTGTATGGCTTTACGTTTATTGATAACTCTGTTTGATGAATACAGATGCCACCTTTTATGGTAGTCGTTGACAGAGTAATCATATTGTGAGAAACACCAGGCTTAGGTAGTAACAGCTGTTGCAGTTATACTTGCTGATATCCATTGGGAAAATGTGTTTGCTGCTATCATGGGTACACAATAAATGGAAGGTGCAATAAAGCACAAGCTAACATTTTGAAAATCCTTACTACTCTAGGAACTTTATTGCAGATTACAAGCACTTTGATCTCTGTCCAGTACTTAAGTCTTAATTATCAGACTAATTGCACAGACTATGTTCATTTTCAGTGGTAATCCTTTTGTGATTAGCTTCTGTGTTCAATAACTGACTTATCCTTTAATTAAAAGGACTATTAACCTTAAGGCTACTGCTGTGGCTTGGGATTAAACCTATACAGAGTTAATATTTAATATCATTGTAAAAGCCCTTGGTGAAAGGTATAGAATGAAAATATAGTGATTCCGTCCTTTACCTTAACTTGCTTTAAGAGATACCTTCATTATATAACTGTATAATGTATTTTATTTTGACATGGTACTAGCTTAAATCCATTAAGGACACGTAAGAGTACATATGCACTTTAAGCCCTTTTCTCATTTGCAGGCAAGGCATACTCATATTGGATATTTCCTAAGTCTTTCTATACAGTCATGATCAGGGGTTGATCTGCAACACACACACACACACACACACGCAACACACAAAATGTGAGAATTTAAGATTCTGCTTTTTTCCAACATGAAAATATTTTTGCTCTGAAGGACAAGGCAATTCAGTTTTTGCTTATCTGGTGGTGAAAAACTTATTTAGAAAAAGGGAAATGCTATGTGAAATGATATGCTATGGAGAAAAAGGTTTGCAATTTTGCCTAGGGCCACTGCCATCCAACTGTTCGAAAGACTATGAAGCAAATCCGGAGTCATCAATGCTCAAGTGTGTAGACTCTGCCAAAAAGCCAGATGCTGTTATGGGAAGCATTATGTATCTTTTCTAGTTCGGCATCTGGGTCCTGCTATAAGCAGCAATGCCTAATGTCTGTCTGTGACTTAAGGTTCTACTGCTACATTAATAACAACTATTTTTTTTAAAAAATACATATACAAAGTCTGTTTTTCTCCCTCCCCCACACCATTTAATCATTCAGATTGCTTCAAAAGCAAGCCGGGTGCAAAGTCCTAAAATCTGCTCTCCTCAATAACCTCACTGACTAGTGTGGTGATGTGGTACCTGTTGCTGACTTGCTTTTTCTTCTGATTGTGGTGAAGGAATCAGATCAAACTAGGCATCATAAAGATAATCTTCTTTACTGAAATTGTTTATTTTTTATACCGCTAATGTGCATTTAAGACTTAACTATTGTTTACTCACCAATAATGAAGGTCAGCAAATGTTAACCAAATGCTAAAAGACCTACAAATTGAAGAGGAAAATTTATTATCTCCCACCCATATTTAAGACAGGAAAAATACCTCTATTATTTCTTTGGGATTATTATCTCACTTTCAAGGAAAAAAGAATCCCTCTTTCTATGTGCACCATTCTAGGAATTAGTATAAAGCTGCATTGCCTTTGTACAACAGTTTCCTCCAGTGTGTTACTTTTCTTGTATTACTTAAATGATATATATATTGAGGGCAGCTCAACCACATTCTTTCCTGAATGGAGTGGAGATAAAAGCAGCATTGTATTTGAAATCAATAGAAGTGACTTGTGGCCTGTGATGGGAATGTCTGGCTCCAGAATTATTATCTGGTGTTAAGTGCTGACAATGCAATAGAAGCTTTACAAGACAGAAATACAGTGAGGGGGGTCTCCAAAAGCCTAATGCTAGCCTGGGAAGTGAGTCTGGTCAGGCTGCTTGTACAGAGTATGACGGGAAGCGACTCACACTTTTCTGAAGACAAATGAAGAGCACAAACGGAAGCATCTCCTGCTAAATATAGAATGAAAGGCTGAAGTCCTCTGTATTAAAATTTTTGTATGTGCTATTCTAAGCACTTTAACTAACACCAAGTTTGAATGAGTTCAGAAAGTTGGGAGTGGACCAAGGGTTTGGACATATTTTCTGAAAGTTACTCACTTCCATATGTTGGGGAATTTGGGGAATTCCTTGCATTTAACTGCAGTACTCTGATGATTCTTTGGTCTTACCATCATAGAATCATAGAACAACCAGGTTGGAAGAGACTCATTGGATCATTGAGTCTAACCATTCCTATCAAAACCAGTCTGGTTTGCAATAGAATTGTTGATATTTGTTGCTGTTTGCATTATCATAGCTAGCTAATTTTTTCCCCTGCTAAAAGTATTAAAAACTCAAGGAGAACTGAGACTCGTGGAGTAGTCATACAACAGCTTGAGACATGGGAACTAAATATGGAGGAGGCATTTCGCTTTTCACTGACTGCAGAAAAAGATGAACCTGCCTGCATTAAAGATGATGTCTCTCCAAAATCCTTTTCTTGATCACTCTCTGTATATGCCAATTAATTTGAGCAGCTGCATGGAACCACTTCCCAGGGAGGTACCAACCCCAGCAGGCAGCCTATAGGTTTCTTTTGCTATTTACAAGGAGATGTAGAAGCAGTAGGAAAACCATGATATGGCACAGTGGTATGAAGGCCATCACCTAGGCTGCAATTTGAGTCATGTTTTACATTAGTGTGCTCAAGTAATTCAACTAAGATAATAGAAATGGGCATTTTCACTTCACTGAGAGACAGTCACAGATACCATTATGGATATGAAATGCTGCCAAAGCTACCTGCTTCTAGAATTAGCAAACCACAAGAGCAAAGAGATCTAGTATAGCCTCCAGCTATGCACATGCAGATAAAGTACCAGAATGCCTACAGTCAGGGAAACAGATGTTATTCTGCCGTTTTTTTCTGATGATAAAGACATGAAGCACTGGGCAGTACAACTCATTCAGTCTTGTTAATACCACATGCAGAATCCACATGAGTGGTGGGAACACAAGACAAAAGAACGCTAGAGGAAATGCTGACAAAGCAAATTAGGGTGCTTCTAGATCATTATTCCCCTTAAAGTAATTGTAATTATTGAAGGACATGCCTTATAACTACATCATTACCTTCCTAAGGCAATGTGTTCTTCCCTAGGTATTTGATTGTGACCTCTCTTCAACCCTCAATCTGGGTCTTGAGGTAATAAAAACTACTATATTCTTGAGAATAAAGGAAAAGCCTTTTTTTACAAAAACATTTACCTGTTTGTGAGTAATTAAAAACCAACATTCTCAGCTGGTATAAGATCATCACAAAAACATGTTGCAATGTTATTAAGAAAACAGAAATCTCCGTTTTCATCTGCTGTCATCACAACATTTTGCCAATACCTTGTGCAACTGAGTGGCTCTGGAATGACCCACTACAGTCTAATCCTCACCTCTCACTATTTCATAGTCACCTGCCACTTCTGATAATGCAGAGAAAACAAATTTGTAAACAGAAAACAGTGTCCAGTTTTGTTTGTCTTGGGTTTTTTTGGCATTGTTTTGGGGGGTACCTGGTAGGAATAGAAGCCAGAACAGGTCTGTTGGGCTGGCAGGTCACCTAAACGCCACAACTCAAAATATTCTTTTTGTATCCATCACAACCAGAGTGTGATTACACAAATACTCATTTCCATGGGATCTTCCACGTTTCTTACCTAGCTGACATCCATTTAGCTGTTTTACTCACTCTGCAGCACTATCCTAGTAAATCAGCATGCATAGTTATATTTACAAGACCCCAATTCAGTGTGGTGCTAACTCCATACTTAGATTTAAGCATGAGTGTGAATCCACTAACTAAGCTTTGTAATAGGCCTAATAATATTACTATATTGAGTCAAGACTAACATCTCGGGAATATCAATGCATTTCAAATGATATTACCAGGACCCTGTATTCTTATGAGAACTTTAAAACCACAATGAAATACAGTTTAAGCGTGCCAGTGCTTGCTATAACTGTAAAATTGAAAAAGGGAATTAAAATGAGTGGAGAGGTTGTTACATGGAAGTAATTACTGAAATTTAGCCCAAAAAACATGACTAAGTTCCACATTTAAAACAGGAGATATTTGTAGCAAGTGTGCTATTTATATATTGATGATGGTAAATACTGGGGGTTTTTTAATAGCTTTAACTCAATGTTTTAGCAGATGGTAATCAGGTATTTACATCTGGATGTTCCCACACTGAGGGAAGGTCCTGAGCAAATATGAGCTTTTGTCACTGCATTCTTATTGCCATTTTTAGATGGCTGGATTGTGGTCTTCTTATCTGCACTAGAGCAGATGTAGTAGCCCATCATGTTGTTCCCGTTCCTGCCAGCTCTTTGCTAATTTGTACAATGATAAGCACCTATTTCCATCGCTCCTGGTAATCTTGTCATTTTCGTGATGTCATCAGCGCAAGTCAGAAAAGAAAAGGTCAGTGGTACAGTGATGTACTGTATATAAAATGAGCCATTAAAAAAAGAAAAATGACTAGACATTTAAATGCCCAGCCTCGCCAAGGCACAGTAATAGCTATCCTGACCATCTCAGGATATATTTATTATGTGATTCCCATCACAAGCAAATAACTTCCCCCGCACTGTATTTTCCCACAGTGGTACAGCCTGTTCTGCCCAAGGGAGCCCAGCTATGCCCAGACAGACCAGTGGGATTCTGGATTATTATGCATTTAGTGACAGCAGCTATGCATATTTACTGAATCTTTTGAGTTCTCTTGCTCTGCCTTTTAATTTCTCTAGTGTCTATGTTGCAGAAATATATTTAAATACAGTGTAGTGTTACAAAAATTTGTGAAATGGAATTACTATGATTACACATCATGGGGGAGGGGCAATGAGGGAGGTGTAAAAGAGAGGGACAAGAAGCCCTGGCGAGGACTTCTACTAGGTAACCAGTGCTGTGTTATGGCTCAACCTCCTTAAAAACCTCGTTCAAGGGGACTACTTGAGGAGCTTTCTGTAGCTCATATGTTGCTCTGTTATCAGTGAAAGCGAGGCTGCAGAAAAATTATGCCAGGTGCTCATTTCAGGAGGTGACCAGCTGCAGTTACTGCAAAACAAGACTAGATGTGGGAAGCCAGAGATTGAGGTAGGCGTGCTGAAAGTTTGCTGTACCCTTGGCTGCAAGGTCAAGATCTGCTACTCAGCAAATCAACAAAAATCATGTGCAGAATAAGAATAACACCTCTGTCATATCGTACATAATTTTCAGGAAGAGAGCTCAAAAATTCTATTACTGGCTACTTTTCCATATCTTTTTCTCCAGCTTCCCATTTTAGAATTATGAATCATGTCCTTTCAGCTCCCTTCAGAGCACATCACGCTGCTCCACTTAGCCTGCAGCTCTTTCCAAGCTGACAGAATCAGCAGGATTTGGTGTGCTTAGCATATACAGGCATACTATCAGCATTTGAAACTGGTGATAGTCACAGTACTTTGTGGAGTTCCATCGCTATTGCTTACAAAAGTAGTGATAAGATAAAGACAACGTAGGATTTAATTGGGCTCAAATAAATACTGGACTCACCAATTTATTGCTTTATTTTTATGAGATGCTTTTGCTGAAGTTAGGAAATGAAAGAGTGAAAAGCATGGTGGTGTTTTACATCAGAACTGAGTTATGAAGAGCAATATGCTGTGCACAAGAATGAACAGACACCTGCTCTCATTGTTAGTGGTAGCACATTAAAGCAGCAAATAGTACAGTCTGAAAATATATTGTATTGCTCTCCTTATTTTCCACAGGTGAGTGCCGACGTGATAAAATGCACAACCGACTAAATTATTTACCTTAGTAAAGGGAAGGTTATGGGTTTGAGGAATGTAAAGAAACTGAATAAAAAAATGCATAATACTAGTTGAAATTCAGTGCTGACCAATGGGGAAGTGTCACACAGAGAAAAGAATACCTCAGGCATCTCATTTAACTCCTTTCACTTCAAAGAAGAGCTTGGGCAGTACTAGTGCAAGCACACTCCTGAGAAGCCGAGTGAACATCAGAAAAGCTAAGCGATTTCCTCCAGCTGGGCTTTTCTATCACACATTCCTCTGAAGCTCTAGGGTTTGGTATCATCTACTAATTGAGTATTAGCAAATGAAGCAACCAGTTCCTTTCAGCAGCATGATCCCTACATCCTTCAATTTAAATATAGCTGATTTCACACCACCATTCCTATTGCTCAGCGGTAATTATTACTTTCTTTTTTTTAAATTGTGGGAAAGTAATATGATTTTTATGAAGACTACACCACCACTCTATTTGTATTGTATTTTCAGACACATTGTATTGATTGAAAGAGAATTGGCTGACCTGAAATGTAAACAATGACTGGCATTGGCTTGAACCCATGTGGTTAATATCACTGATTTGTCATGCTGAGTGATGTGAAAAGAGAAACGATTGGTTGTTGATTATTGAGCACCTCAACACAGGACACATTTGGCATGTCAGACAGAGGCTATGCTAATGTGCTAACTACTGCCAATTACTTAAAAGACAGTGCCTCCTCTACAAGCTATTTCAACATCTTCAACATCTTCAACATGTTTAACTAAATTTCAGCGCAGTATCAGATTGTAAATAGGACTGAATGTCTATGTACTCCTTTAGCATCATCTCATGTGCACCTGCCTGTTAATGGAGCCCTTTATTCTCCACTGATGAGTAATTAACATATAGTACAGCAGTCAGTTTAGGAAATGTTATGTTCTTTGTATAGCCTGACAGACTTGTCTAATTGAAACATCCCCTTCTGCTTTCTATTTATTTATTGAATTCAGGACTAAAAATTGAATCAGTCTTGAAAACTGGTGGAAGAATTAACTTCGAGAAGAGACATCTCTGATTGTGTGTGTGGCTCACTCTAAGGACACTGTTCTCTTTCAGATCATAGCTGGAAGTGTTACAGGAAGTATGACAAGTAAGGTACAAATATTACATGCCACTACTGAGCATGATGATCATAAGAACCTGCAGTTCAATATCAGACAAAACTCCGTTGATTTTTTTATGAATGTGAAATCAAGCTCCTCTCTTTTTTTTTTTTTTTTCCTCCTCAAGAGCATAGGAAACATTCATGCTCGCATCTTCTGGAGACCTGCCTTAAATCAAAAAGTACTCTGGCCAGGCCAGTTCAGCTACTCAGTTTGAGTGTTTGTAAGAATGTTTGACTTTATGATGCAAACACATAATCTGAAAGACCAGGACCAATAACATCATCTTCACATATTTTTAGTTGCTGCTGCTCAGGAATTATTTTAACTAGCTATTAACAGTTAATCATATTTGAAATGGAATTGTGCTGGCTAAGGCATTTAAAGCTGTATATAAATTTCTGGATCATCTAGTCTTCTCATGTCAATACGGGACCTTTGGTGATAACAGCCTCCACTATGTGCACAGATAACTATAGGAGGAAGCATTTTCCAGTTTCCCCATGTGCTTTGTTAAGTGCAAACAGGAACTTAAGTTTGCTAGCATGTACCATTGTAACTGTGTTAAAAAAGCAGTCTCATGATGATGTCTTTATGACAGAAGATATTAATGAGAAAATTAAAACAATAATGCTACACTGATGTGGGGACACATACCTCAATAACAGGGCTATGGGTTTTCTTTAAAACACATATTTAAATATTTGACTCTTTATTTAAATCTGAGTTTGGCAGAATTGGAATTCTTGTCTGGGAAATTCTAGCAGTTCGTTTATTTCTAATTTTATTATGCTATCTAGAAAGTCATAACAACAAAAAAAAAGTCTTAATTTAATTTGAGGATTGTTTTTTTTTAAATTTAAAATTCTCCTTATAGTAGCTACACTATTTTCACTTAACAGGATCTTTATAAAATCTGAATTGAATAAATGTGAGCTTTTGTGAGCCTGGTCAGTCTAAATAGGCTTTGTGACCATGAAATTAAGGTTACTTCAGCATTATTTCTGTTCTAGGCATGTGTGCAAAAGAGCATGCTATGTGCTAGCCTATACAAAAATACATATTGACTGCTTTCCTCCTCTGATGAAAGCAAATATGTATCACAGCTGAAAACCTATTTGAGTTAAAACTCACTGCAAATGCAAGTTATTTTAGGTGCACTAACAGCATAATTTATGGGTATTAAAATTAATAATTTTCTTCTACTTTTCCTCTAGGTATGTAGGATATGAAATACTCTTTTAAGAACTCATGTTTGCAATAATTTGTTTAGGGTTCTGCAGATGAAGCACCTTTATATTTTTCCTGATGAAATATTTGCTGCCTCCAATCACCTGGGGAACATTACCTTGATGAAGCCACTGAAATATGCTCCATCAGTCTCAAAGGGTTTTCCTAGCCTACTTTTCACCTTCTTCTTGCCAATTAAGCTGCCACATTATGTATGATAGTGAGGGTCACTTGTTTTTTCCAAGTGTTATTCTGAATTGGTGAAGATGACAGAAGCATACTGGTCTAGTGAATAATTAGAGTGGATCTTAAAGTCCCAAACCCCCACCTTGCACTGCCACATGCTAACTATTTTTAACCTCAGCTGCCAGTATCTAGCAGGCTACATGCATTTTTGCCAGGAAAACCTACTGTGGTATTCTGCGTTGTGTGTCTATATTTTATACTAAAAATCTACCAGATAAAATAACTAGAGAGATGATATTGAAAAATAGAAAACATTTGAAGTAAATAAATATGTAACACAGGGCTTACTTCCAGAGTAAAACACAACACTGCTCTAGGATAACTTAGAATTATACTGTATTTGGCAAATATCTATAGGCAATCCATCAGGTTTTGAATTTACATATATCAATTTATAAACACAGTCAAAAAAAAGCAATTTTTCTCTATGCCTTAAACCCAAGAAGTGCTATTTTAATAATCCTAAAGTAGCAGTCTCCACAGAATTCAATGGGAGTTTTACAGTTGATGGTTATTTATTTATTTATTTATTTATTTATTTAAAAGTAACTGGACTAGAATTTCTGTGCAGTTTTACTCCTGCACAACCTCAGAACAAACAGGAAATGCAGAATGGAGCAGGGGCTGGATTTCATAGTTTCATGCCGTGACAAATATTTATGAGTCTGAAACAGCCTTTCCAAAAGGGAAACAAGTATCTTAAATGTTCAGGAGTAGTCCACTGCTCAAGGCATTTAAGAAAAAGGCAAAAAGAAAGGGAAAATTACTGACTCTGGGTGAAGTTTTTAGTGAAAGTACTTCAGCTCAGCTAGCTCTCCTTGCACAGCTATTAACAAATTTTACTGCACTGGTGATCACCAGAAACAAAGGAGAAAATGGTACAGTAATGGAAGGCTGAGTAATGACCTTTCTTCCTCCTTCCCTGCATCGTTCATGCTGGGGCAATGTGACCAAACTCCTTAATTGAGCTTTAATTCCATGAGAGAACTGGGATTGTTCAGCCTTGAGAAGAGAAGGCTTAGCAGACACCTTATTACCAGGTACCAGGATGCAAAGGTTATCTACCAAGAGGATGGGGACTCCTTTTTAATGAGGGTTCGCATGGAAAAGACAAGGGGTAACAGGTATAAGTTGTTGCTGGGCAGATTCTGATTGGACTGCAGAAGAAAATTTTTCACCATGAAAACAGTTAAATAATCTCCCGAGGGAACTGGTGGATTCCTCTACACTGGGCACCTTCAAGGCCCAGCTAGACAGGGTTCTGGGCCCCGTAATTTAAACTATATTTTACCTAAATATTGGACCAGATGATATGTGAGTTCACTTCTAATCTGGTATTCTGTGATTCCATGAAATAGAAGATTTGCAAAATAGATCAAATAACTAAAGCTAAAATAAATAAGATTAGCCTCCAGAAAGTACTCAAATGTCCTCCAGTCATATTTTTCTTTTAGTATGTAGCCACACAATAGTATAACTTCCCTAGCTGAACTCTGTTTCTTGTTACACACTCTTTCTTAATTTAACTCAAGGCAAGGTTTTTTGGGGCTGTCAATTATTCTTAGTTTATATACCTCTGGCATAATGGGATCCCTTTTACTGACACAAACACGGGGCTCTTCTCTCAAATATAAGCAAATATGTATAATTTAATGTAATTGTTCCTCTGAAGCGGGCATAGCCTGTGATTTGTTAGCCAAAAGACAGGCCCCACATGCTAAGGCAGAGGACTACAGGTTCCCCTTTTCTTACATCTTGGGTTACTTTGACCCTCCAACTATAAGAAAACACCATCTTCTTAACTTGACTATTTGTTACTTGCAAATGTGGCTGGAAAGTGGAGTATAGATGTCCCATTTCACAGAGAGATTCTGGTCAGCTGACAGCAGAATTACAGTTTAGACTGTTGTAAATACCTGTTTCAGGATACAGAGGGCTGCACTGACTCACCCTGTCCCAAAGGCATAGGTTAAAAGATCCTCTCAGCCTTAAGGGTATAGCAGACCTTACATTTTAGTGAGTTTTCCCCTTCTCCTAGAACATCAATATTTTTTGACTCAGCATCCTTTCAGTGAAAACATTTCAGTTTTGGTTTCTATGTGGGAGCTTGCCTTCTCTACTTAAAATTTCAGCTGGCAGTTTGGGTTTTATTTGTTTCTCTCCTTCTTACTTTTATACACTTTGAAAAAAATAAGAGTGGCAACAATCAAGAACTGAGTGCAGCAAAGAGAGTCCCAAAACAGACAACCCACATCAAGGTCCATATACTGGTTCTTTAAGACATTCCAAAATGACATAGCAAGGGCAGTAGCAAGCAGGTAACTTGGATGTAATGTTTATTTTAGAGCTAGTGATAAATCACTGTGAGATAATAATGGGAGCATATGTCTCCAACAGCTTTTCAGAAAAGGTGTTCTATTCTAAATGTAAACTAGTGGACCAAAGAGATAGTGAAGATTTATTTTCTCTTTCCTGGCAGAAATAGATTCCTTTCCTTAGCATATTAATGATGATACATTAAAAATGTTTACAAAATACCATCACTTGAAATTATGAAATGAATGTAATTAAATTGCCTACAAGCCCTTAGGGCTATGAACACCAGTTTAAGCATTAGTGAGACAGATTACAAGCCAAGATTCTGGCTGCTTCTCTCATGCTGGGGAGAAATGGAAATAGTATTGCAATGGAGAGCTGTACTTTTGCGTGAAACCATGCTGGAACAGGGCATAGAGGAAAATTCCCAGCAATAACTAGCACCAACCTGAAATCCTCCCCATGTGAGCAGCACTGCCAAGTTGTATCTCTCAACAAGGTTATCCAGGAGAACATTTACTGTCATCCATTTGCTAAACAGCTTACTTGGGACTTGCTATGGTTTGATGGAAAATGGCCTTGTGTGGGGAAAAAAAAATGAACAGGGAGCAGATCTAAATGGAAAAATAGCTTGAAAGAGAAGTTTTCCAAAGGAATAGAATCATCCTCTTGGCAGACAGTTATCCAGAGGACAGAACCAAGCTCTTCCAGGAAGTCTGCATGACCAGATTAAGGTGTGTGCCTTTGCAGGCTCTGGAGTCATCACTCTCTTATGGTTCCTTTGGGTGCTCATGGTCACCAGTGTCTGACCCAGTCATTCTACAGGCTGGTATTCTGTTAGGTGAATTCAAAATGACCTTTCTCTGGGCTGAAATAGAAGGGGATACTCTATCTACTGCTTGTCAGATATGACTGCTTGCTAGCCATGATGACAAATAATGGAAAAAATGCTCCAGTCACCAAAGAACTGAATGTGGAATGACAGTCAGAAGATAAGATGGCAATGGGGATGAATGTTTTCAAAACAGGATTTAACTGTTAAGACCTTATTAACAAGGGAACTCCACCACCTAGAAAACAAAATCCTCCCATTCGCTTTACTCTACAGCTTTGAAGAAAGGTAAGCTCATCCGCGTTAAAATCTCTTCCTAGTCTTGGCAGAGCAGGTCACTAGGTAAGAGATATGGCATAGACCTCTAGTGGCTCTCCTGGTTTTAAGCTTCCAGCATTTCCAGGCCTATGTGGACCCCGACAGCATGAGTTCCTTAGTTCTTGAAGATTATATTGAAGGAGAGGGTGATATCCTCCTTCCAAATTCATGACATCTTGGCAGTCTGGAATTTAACTGTTGCAGTCCTCCCTCAGATCTAGATGCCTGAGTGAGACCACATGTCTCGCATTCAGTCTGGGCATCTGTCAACTGTGGGCTCAAAAACTAACAATCCATGGAAATCAGAAGAGAGAAACTGTTTATAAGTGATGTATCTATTTTTGTACACATTAGAGAGTCATTGACTGCACCAATTTTTTCCTGTGCTTCTTACAGTATTTGATGTTTTAATCAGAGAAACATCTGGTATAAACAGTCCCTGTGCTGCTTAATTTGTTAGATAGGACTACCTCTGTCCTTCTTCTTTTAGTTCTCATTTAAGCATCTATTATTGGCCACTGTTAAAGATAGGCTACTGGATTTGATGGGTATTCATTTGGCAGCTCCTGTATTTTTGGTTTTCCTCCTGCTCCCAATCAGAGTGTTTCAGAGAGTATCATAACAACAACAAAAAAAAAAGCTGTGAAACATTGAGTCTATCTTAAAATTAAGAAAATAATTTTGAACTTGCGGTACTCAGACAAACACGCCCTGTGTTAAGGCATCTTTGCAGAACTGTACTGTAGACAAGGTTCAGAGAATGGCTTGCTTACTCAAAGTCTGAACTGAGTTTTTCTAAGCATATGATGGAAAGATTGGTCTCAATTGCATATGGCATATTGCATCTCAGTTTGATGGTTATCTTAGTCACAGTGCAAGAGCTGAGTAACTCGTAAAAAAATTTCCACAACAAGACACAAATTGCCGATTGTCATGCCTGATTTTTTCCATTTTGGGAATCATACAGATTCCAAAAGTGTTGGACATTTATGCAGTTGGAGTCAAAATACCTGTAAAAAGAAGGGCAGGATGTGCCAGGAACAGGAAGCTTCAAATTTAAATGCGAGGGGGGTTGGGCTATGTTTGTTGCATTCTTCTCAGTAAATCACTTAGTGCTTTCTTTGTGCCCTCATTTACAAATCCAGGAAAATAAAGGTTATGAAGATGTCCTTCAGAGGTACATTGCATATTAAGCACCTGACACTCAAACAATACTTCAAACACAGAGTCTCAGTTTTTCCAAAGGTCTGCTTAGAGAAAAGTACTGTGAATTTCCAGAGAAGTTCACAGAAGTGTCCAAAATCAACTGAGATTTAATCTTCCTTTTTCACCTTGCCTGTTGGTGTAGTACAGTATCGAGGCAATTTTCAAGTTGAATACATTAACAGCAAGCTGTAGCTCTGCAAAACCCCCATGGCAGGAGGGATTTGGACTCTGTAAGAAATTATGTAATGAAAGATTCAGTTACATAGGGCATGTCCCAAAAGGATCAGATTTGAATATGAATAAATTATCAGTAATAAGTTCTAACACTAAAAAAATCCCCATGGCAATGATTCCTTGCTCAGTTCAGGAGGTGAACATCAAGCATACTGGCATGGGCCTACATAGCAAACAGAACAGAAGTAAGAGTAAAAGCACACTGGGTCTTGGGAACATTTGAGTTTTGTGTAAAAGGTGTGTAAGAAATTGTAATAAAATGTAATGTAAGAGGCTGAAAAAGTGTCAAATTCTCAGTATATCCTCAACTTCCAATTTCATACATGAACTTGAGATACCTGTGAGAGGCTAAGTAATGCAGGCAAACACTTTAAACACAAAGGGCATAGGTATCTGCATAGGAGTTTCATCACCCACAACGGACTTTTCTGTGCTCAGTGCTCATCAAACATAAAATGCATTCCTGTACATCTGAGAAGAGGTTGCAAATACCCTTTCCTCCTTCAGACTGCAGGGACTGTGCCACTGGATTGCTTTCTTACTGGGCAGGTGTCACCAGGAGACACCAGCAATGTGTGACATCATACTTTGTCCAAGCCTGGATTCTTAGCTAGATCTGCCTGGATTCTAAGCTAGATCTCCCTGGATACTTAACTACCTCCCAAGCATGGGCTGCTAGTGTCTTCACCAGATACTACCTGATTACTATTTGTACAGACTAAACTGTAGAAGCAACTGGAGAATTGCTATTAAAGGAAGGATGCGCATGGGACAAATAGAATAGCCATTTTATCCTAGTTGATGAAAAAGCGGGCCTATTATAACTAAGTACCACCCCTAAAATCTCACCTTCTCAACTCAGAGCTTTTTACCCCTATAACCAGAGCGGGTTTTTACAAGTTTGTGACAATTGTTGGCTGAGAAACAGAAGATGCATGACAGGTTTTACATCCAACTGGAGAGCGTAATTCCCATCTGAAATGATGCTTATTACAGTAAGGCAGAACATCCAAATGGAAGTATTGAATTTCCTATGAACAATTGCATACTAAGTCAATATTACAGTTTCTCTGTAAGATGTGCTACCATAGAAGGCCTGGAGACCAGAGCTTAATATTTTAGCACACTGAGTCCACAGACAAATCAGTGGGACTGAAATGCTCTCCCAGAACCTGTGTCATCCATATCTTAACTTACACTGCTCCCACTGGATTCACAAGAAGTCCTTTCATCATGTATCAGAGCTCAGGGTTGAAACCCAAAATATAGTTGCTTTGGGCTACTTATGATTGCCTTCCTGAAACATTTTTACACTTAATTAAAGGCTGCCTCAAAACCAGGAGCTTTCCTTTTTACTGAGAGAGCCAGTTGTGGTGAGAACAAGTCCCAAAAGGTTCTTTTCAATTAGCACAGAGCTTGCCACAGCACTCCAAAAGGGATGGGTTTTGTTTAATAATGAATACATTAGCCTACAGCTAGTGAAAACAAAGCAAGATTAACACTAGCATTTAAAAGATTTCTCATGTAAACAACAAAACTACAGGGTGAGGGAGTCACTTTACCACTCTATCAATTCAGTGTTCCCCTTTAATCATTGTTTAAAATCCACCTTAACTTTCTCTACCTTATGGATTACAGGAACACAACATGCTGTTAACAACAGCATTGTATTTATTTTCAATATTGCAGCAATAGTATCTCATCCTCTAATATTCTCTTAAAAGACACATTACAGTGAGTGAATTTGTGCTATTTATACAGCTAATCTCATTGTGACTACAGGAGACTAAAAAGAAAAGCAATATCAGATACTAGTAGAAGTAAAAAAAAAAAAACAAACCCCAAAAGCCCAAACCTTACCAGTCTTAGTCCAGAGGAATCAAAGCATTTTCAGACTGTACCAGATATGTTAGAAACACTTAAAAGCACTTCCCAAACACCAGAAAAAGACATATTCTCTCTTCTGCAAACTAAGAACTACATACTAAGCAGGAAAAACTATTACACCTCCTAATCACTGTTTTCTTACCTTAATAGGAGGACCAGATACTCTCTTACATTCTCTTATAATAGATTGGTTTGGGACAACTACTACCAATTTGGCCTTATTTCAAAGAATAAATCAAGGTGCTGGGTTTGAATTCAGATTGGCAGCTCTTAGCCTATAATTAAGAGCATTCCTCTCAAGACCAGGCTTTGCCTCCACCTCTGTGGAACTGCTACAAAACCTCAGTGCATCAGGTTTCAGAGAATGAGCTCAGATATCCATGTTTTTCCCACATACAAAGGCATGTGATGAATTTACTGTAGGTCCTGAGTTGTAATCACACTAAAACTAGAGTCTACTATGCAAGTTCTAGTCTTCCTGCTCTGTGCCGATAAGGTGATTTAGCTGACTGAGCCAGGAGAAAGCTACAGTGCTGTAGGCTTTGAGACAGAGTTGTAGAAATGCTTTGTTTAAACAAACTGCAAAAGGATCTTAGTTTAGCTGCTCTAATATGTAAAGAGATCCTCTTGCAGCAAAACAAATCAAGCTGGTTTCAGATCAAACATGTCTGCGTCAGACTCTTTTGAGGGAAGTCAGGATACCCACTCAGGGCACCAGCACCATCAGGGTACTAGTTTCCTGCAATATGTGTTTCCCTGGCCATGTTGATTCAGCTTTGACAGCTGTAGAGTTTTAGGATTCAAACCTAAACCCAGGTGAAAACCATAGCTCAGTCTAACATAGGCTGCCTCCTGTTGGAAGTTATTCCCTTTCCATCTCCACACACCAGGACATGTTCAACCATCTGTTGTGCCCTCCAAGAAAGACCAGTGGACAGGTCAAGTCCATGGTTCTCTGCAGCTCAGCTGCTCTCAGTCTCCTCTGTTCTGCTTGGAAAGTCAAGCTTACTTGTGCCTTGAAGTACCATAAGTTAGACACAACCTCTACCGAGGGAGATGTGGAATCATTAGACAATAGTTATCTCCTGCTGAGTATGGAAATGTGCCATTTGGAGCAAAATAGCAGCAGTAGAAATACTGAAAGCAGCTCATCTTAGAATAACCTTACCGTAATGGTTAGATGCTTTCCTGGGAAATATTTAACTCCTGCCTGCAAACAAGGGAACCTAACTAAATCTCAAGCAAGGGCTTTTTATCTAGTGGTTTATAGGATTAAAAAAAAAAAAAGAAGTGGTGGTGGGGGGGAGCTTCTCCATTTTGTAAGCTTAAAATGAAAAACCTGTCCTGTCAGAAGTATCAGAGTACTTAAAAGCAACCTGCAAAGTTCAATTCACCTGAAAAAATAAAATCAGAGCATAAATAAGTACTTTATCCTGAGGGAGTGACATGAATTACAGTTATGTCACATTTATATCAAACATTTAAGACTCCATACAGAGGGTCTCTGTAAACAGGTAGGTATATTTTCTGAACTTTTGGATACGTATTTTTTTATCAGAGTTGTATCTTTTCTCATTTTGCATTCCAGTGCTCCTCTGAGGCTACTCCTGTACCATACTGGCTTGAAGTGGTACATCTGTTTCTTCATTATGCTTTGCCCAGGTCTTTAAATACCTGGAGCAAACCCTAGACTCCAGATTTACCTGCTATTTTACTATAGCTGAACTATCTCTTCTCTACTTGGCAGTCAGTGTTATTGCACAGGCTGTATAGTTGATGATTGTAAATTTTTCTTTGTATCCAATAAATGCACTCTTTTAATAGGTTAATGTTTCTATCCTGCAATTATTTCAAACAGGTGGGCACTCTGACACTTGCCATTAGCCAGTCCGCAACACACAAATGTATTGATCTAGTCAAAGATGCACTTCTGACTTGTGCTAATCAATGTATCAGTTCTCCAAGGGTTTGTACAGTGTAATGAGCAGGAAATATATATACCACTGCTAACTTTCTCTCTCTTCAGGGAGTGACTAAGGGCACTTATAGAAGAGCTGATGTACTGATTCACAGTAAAGGGAAATGACATCTCCAAATAAAATTTTAATCTTAAGTATGTGTGTAAGGGTTTGAAGAAGACTGATGGGCAAAACTGCAAAGTTTGCAGAAATGTGGCATCAAATATACAGCTATGGAGATACTGTGCAACTGTACTTTTTATTGTGATTTTTTCCAAAGTTGACTGGAACCCAACCTGCTTTTAGACCTCCCTAAAAGAAGCCAAATGGTGCCACAGCAAGTGTTTTCAATGAGCAGTTAGTAGTTTCTATTCCCATTAAGCTGGAGCAAAACACATTCCTCTGTGTGTTCTTGGGTTTTTGCTTTTTTAGGTGGTATTCTCAAACTCCTTATCAGTGGTTGATCTTTAATTTACCATGTTTCACCTTCAGTCTTGGAGTTGCAGCTCTCTGTTAACAGTGTCAAGTGATGGTCAAGTATTTTCTGTTTGTCCAATGTTATTTTCAAAAATAAACAAATCAGATCGCTGCACACAGTCATGAAATCAAAGCTGGCTGAAGGCTTACTCTGTAAACATACTGCATTCAAATTTACAGTTAAGATTTAAGATCTCTTTTTTTCACACAAGATTTGTTGAGCCACTCTCCACTGGATCTTTCATTAAATATTCAGAGAATAATACATCTTGTCTCCAGTCAGTGGTATTGTTTGCCACCTTCAGTGAGGTTTTGTGTGTTGTCTCTGATAAGGCAACTGATAAGGTGGCAGATAAAGGATTTTAATAAGCTACAGTTAGGGTCAGTGCAACCCAGTGTTGACCCCAGGGGAGTTCATGAAGAGTGTCTGAGGTTACCTAAGGTTTTGGTAGCACAGCAAAAATGCTGTAGAGAAAAAAAAATCCTCTTTACAGTGAAGCAGTTTACCCAAAATAGATGACAAAAAGTATGTTGTAATAAATCCCAACAGTTTTTACTGTATTCTCATACTTACATTCTGCTCATAAAGACAGAGTGGAGGTTCAATAACTCTCTTTTTTGTCTAGATCTCAAAATGCATACACCAAATATGAATGTTTGGCTCTTACATGTCTCCGAAACAAAGTTAACGCAACCAGACATTTTTATAAAGTCTTTTGATACCTGAAAACATATACAAACTTTCTGTAAAAATATAGCTGAACATTGTCACCAGCTGACCCATTTCTCATTGCCTACTCTATTCAGGCAGCAAAACTCCTTCTGAGAGGCACAAAAGGAACCTAGGAATTCTTAATCTCAAAACTCAATGTGTAATCCACTAGCACAGCGTGTGTCATATATTTTAATGGCCACTGTACACAGATATAAGTGTACAACTGCAAGCAGCTAATGGGTTTACTCTTTTAATGGAGGAAGTCTTGGCTGCTAATCTGAAGGCCCTGGGTTCAAACCCTACTGATGACCCAACTTAAATTGTTGTTTTATTAAGTAAAGACTTAAATATGATTGATATAATTTAAGCTATTTAATCTTCCATTATAGAATGATTAATATTCATCCATCTGTTCTATAATCAAAGATGTTAATAAAGTTATGAAGCTAATAGTATAACAAGTGTTTTTACTAATCCCAAATTGTTGCGATAGTTCTCATCTGGGAGCAGTGAGGGACACAGCAGGAGGAACAGTCTATCTCTATTAGGAGTGATTAGTATAACTTTAAGCTATAATTACTTGGATACATTCACACTGGAGGCTGCTACCCAGCCATTAAGTATTCTTAAGAGGATGATCTTTTGTACCAAAAGGTCCAGCAGTTTTTCTGACAGTTGAGAAGTTTATCTCTGCCAAGTGCCTGAAGGGTGACTCATGCATACAAAGTGCTTCAGATGGACAGTGACTTTTATTTTCTTTTTTTTTTAGTGACTGACAATTAAAAGGAAAAAAAAGAGATATATCATCTTTCTAAGCTTGCTCCTCTAAGGGGATACTCAGCAGTAAAGTGGTGTGTTTTACTAAGCTGAAGGTACCTTGTGCAGCCTACTCCCTCCATAGTCATGCTGGAGAATCAAGAACTTCTCTGGATGTTTGTCATTGGCACTTTTTCAAATGAGCTAGAGAAAAAAACCCAATGGAAAACATATGAAATCTCAGGGGAATGTCTTCTGCCATAGTGACTGAAAACCAGGGTGTACAACCAGTGTATCATTATTAGGTGCCTGGCAGCTTCAGGCAGTGTGTCTCTGGCAGCTCATGGGTATCTATTGATAGAAACAGCAAAGCAGTGACACTTTGTCCTTCCTAAAGGCAACACATTCTCCTTCCCTGATGCTGATGTACTCTCTTCCTCAACCATTTCATGCTTACAGATAGCTTGTCTAAGCATTCATGAGAAGTACACTGAGGTATAAAAGTCAGGAAAGCTTTCTTTTCTCTACAAAGATAAACAAATAGAAGATCCAAAGGTAAAACTTGATATCTCAAGAACTGCAATTGTGAGACAGTGTGCAGAGGGAAAGGGTTTGGCAACCTGTTTTGGTTTTTTTTCTGGATACAGAGTTTAGTGGTCAGTTTTGATTTCTGATAGGAGCTGAAAATGCACCCAAGGAAAAGGTGCTGCCGCAATTAATCCATACAAGTTAAATGAAGAAAACACCACTGGAGAGGCCTGGTCTAGGTCTCTGGATACTGCAAATAATCAGGTCATTGTAGCTGGTAAACCTTTGTTTAAGGTTTAAACAAGTGTTTTTAAACGCTTGTGTCCCACATTCTGCTACCCTTTGGCAGAACATTATTTAAAACTCAGGTTTCTGAATGAACCTCAGCTGGATGAGCCTTTTTCTAATTTTTTCATTCAAATTCTAGCTGGCCTGATATTAGTCTTTTTGTACTTGGCAATGATTTTTCAATGAAAACTTTTTTCTTTTGTTTTTTATTTCTTTGCTGTATATAAAGCCAGTATAATGTATCCTCTTCAGCTTTATTATTACTAGGCTAGGCTAGACTTGTACCCCTGGAGCATACCTGTGTTCTGAAATACAATAATGTGCAGAAGCCTAGAGGGAGCCCAAAACGTTTACATCTTTACTAGATCCATTGTATTGTTGGCTTGGAGTTGTACATGATGGTTGATTAAAGGATGACTTCCCCTTCATCTAATGTTTCTGATTAAATTCCAGATCACATTGAGTTTTTTCTAATGTTGCATCTAGCTTTGTTAAGTTTCAAACTTTTTCCCTAAGTTCTGCCTATATAATATTCCAGACCTGTTCCAAACCATCAGCGTTTTCCAAATTTGCATCAGCTACAAAGTTCATTAATGCATCTGTTTCATGTCAAGGTAATTCCAGCTCTAGATTTGATCAGCCTTAGAACCACTACCCTCTTTCCAATAATTTTCATGTTCAGCCTAGCTAAATATCTACTGTTTAGCTAGTATCTTCTTCATATTCTTCTTTTGCCAGTGCTCTATTAACTAACATTTACTGAGACATTTTAACAAAATCATAACTGAGCTGCTAGTTCAATAAATTTTACTTATAGTCTCACATTTGACTTTTCAGGTTCTTTAACTTCAGGGTCCTCAAAACTTCAGTATTAAAACTGAATTCTACTCCTTGTGTACTAGCAACTAGAATTGAAGAGAGTAAAAGAACAACAAAAGCATACTCATCTGGAAAAAAAGGAGAAGAAAAAAGAAGGGAATATTTATTTTTCTTCAAAATTCTGAAATTTTTTAGAACTCAAATACAAATGCTTGAAGTAGAATTGTAGAAATAAGGAATAAGGATAACAATAAAGATAAGAAATGAAGGCATGTAAAATATAAATATTAGTCACCTATGAACTTCTCCAGTGTCTTTCCAAGCTTGCTGCTCTCTGAAACTTTTAAGAATATACTCACATCCTTATAGTCTTCATTCAGTAACCTTTTATTCAGTTTTCCTGAGAAAGAACTGAAGAGAAACTGACCCAGGACTATAGTCATTTTTGACAACTTAGTTACTCAATAGTGTGATAACTTTCAAAGATAAAATACCTATTTTAGCTTTCCTTCTGAATAGTAGGCTTTGGTTTTTTTCTTACTTATTTATTTTCCTGCTTGAAGCTGCATCCATTACTGCCACAAAGAAAGTTTATCTCGTGAGCAAAGAATCAACACCGGTGTCTTTAACTACAAAGGGAAATAAAGGGGAATTACTTCTCTCCTTTAACATCAACTGTGGAATCAGCAAATGGACGTTACATTATTTTATCACAAAATCAAATATGTTTAGAATTATATACTTGTGTTAGTTTACATTTTAAGTCACTCACTCTGGTTATTGTTTTTTTACATTTGAAAACCACCTCTAAGTTCCAAAGTTAATGATAAAACTCTTAAAATTAAGCCCCTCTGTTTATAAATAAGTAAAACCAGACAACTGCAATATAAGCAAAATGTCAGCCACTTTCTTCTGCCTGACAATAAAAAGAAAGTGCACATGCATGAAATAAATAATTATGCAAGGATTGAAGTGGATGTAAAGTAGAAAGTTATATAGTTCAAATTAAACGAAGATGCTACTGTGGTGCAGCATTGTCTCTGTTACTTTGCTATAGAAAGAAAAACACTTGTGTAAGAGGGAAAGATGCTATATGTCAGAAAACTGCAAAGTCTTCCTGCTCCTCCTCCTTTGCAAACAGGTGGTTATGCCTACCACTAGGTCAATACACAAAATCTGCCAAAACTTGTTTGTGTTGTTAGATGATGTTGCTTCAATAAATCTAAGATTTGTAACACACTTGTTCTGGTTCACTACTGCTAAAGTTTTCCTAATATCTTACCTACTTGCTTGATTGCAAAAATCATGAAAAGTCAAGTCTTCTCTGCATCTCTGTGCACTGAGTTACAGTCTGGGTTAGAACCTTACTTCAAAAGAAGATAAGTAGTCTTGTTGCTACACTCTTAAGATGGTGTGAGATTCAGGCCTTTTGTTTCAGCTTTCCCCTAAAAAATGAAAGTAAATGAATCAATTTATCCCACAAAGGTCATTGAATCCCCAGAACATTCTGCATGATCTCTGGGGTAGGTATCAAACCTACTCCCTCACCATGATATTCTGGTAGTTGTGGTGTCCTTTAGCCCTAAAGGTCTGGGCTGAGCTGGAGCAGTTAAGGCTTACAGTCCTTTTCAGCACTTGTGAGTCTGCCAAGGTAGCAGCTTAATACCTGCTCTAAAAAGCTGACTAGTCAGATGCAATGCCTATATATTACAAACCAGAGTACTGTGACATCCTAAAGACTAAATCACTCTTAATAGTTATCTGGAATATTTGATTAGTTGTAAACCTGAAGTTAATTAAACAGTGTTTGATATTGGCAGTACTAAACCTATTTTCATTTCTTTGTTTCCTCTTTCAGCAGAAAGGTTTCCCCTTTCAGTGCATTACAATAGGAGAAATAAAATAATTCCTGTCAACACAGCTGCATAAATGTGTCAGAGCCAATCTGAGCAAGAAAAATTGCTAATCAGTTCACATTATAAAAACTAAATCTTCGAGCAAAACACTGGACACTTTGCAGAGTTTTCACTTTATTTCACAAAAGAGATTAACTGGATTCAAGGTGGGCTTGCAGACAGGCTATTGTAAATTGGACCAGAAATCATCAGCCACCTACAGTCTAAATTTGACCCCATTATATTAAACAAAGAGCCCTAAGAAATAATTGAGCTGGGAGCTGCACAACAGCCTAAACCCCTGCTGGCTGACAGTGTCCAGCAGAGAACAAATGAAGCCACTACTAATGGTAGTCAACAGCTTCTTCAGAAGACTGAACTTATCAACCTCTAAAGAAAAAACAGTATTCTGCCTAATACTAAAACAACCAACATGATGTAGAAAACTAACCAAATTCTCAGCTACTGCAGATTTTTACAGCTTTTCTGAAATCGAAAGACCAATGAGAATTTAGATCAAGAACTTGTCAACTTCTTGTGAAACTGAGCATGTGAAAAGAGTAACATATAAGTTCCAACATCATCCAGCACATAGGACTCTGCCTACTCATGTAAGCATTATAGATAGTATGATCTCTCAGTAGTCTAGGTGCAAAGACAGAGTCCCCAGAAGAACTGATACACGATTATCATACATTATCATGCACGCAGGTTGACTGAACAGGTGTGTTCCTCCCCAGGTTAACATGGTAAGTTTCTAATGTGTCAATAGCTCATCAGCAAACACTGTCATAGGCTCTGAATTTGGTCCTTCCCCAGTGACAGCAGCTGTCTAGGTGATGGAGGCAGAATCAGGGTTTTTACACTTTGCATTTTTAACATAGTAGACCATTAA
The DNA here is from genome assembly GCA_033558105.1 of Coccyzus lansbergi. Taxonomy (NCBI): domain Eukaryota; kingdom Metazoa; phylum Chordata; class Aves; order Cuculiformes; family Coccyzidae; genus Coccyzus; species Coccyzus lansbergi. The sequence goes on along the minus strand of JAUMJK010000262.1, from coordinate 832,879 downwards.
GTAGCTCCTGCTCTAGAATAAATAGTGTAGATCTGGTGCTATGTGTTTTGCAGGCATAATAAGGAGTACTGTGAATCTACAAACAGAGAAGTGTTGATGGCTTTTTGGCAGTGGTCACTGCTATCAGCTATGGGTGGTGACATTCATGCTGCAACTTAATGGAATAAAAACAAGCTCCCTACCTAAATTAGTTGGGATACAAAGCCCAGCTGCTATGCAGACAAGAGAGAATTAAATAAACCGTACCCCACTTAAACTCTCCAGCATGCAGCGATTGCTCTCCAAATGTTGCATCTTTTAAAAAAATGCTTCCATTCTTTTGCAGAAGTCAAAAAAGCAGATAACTGAACCAGAACCTGGAGGTATTGCCCCATGCCAGGCTTGACCTTGCTGCTTCCCTGTGCTCAGTCAGCTGCCCCCAGGGCAGGACTGGTAGAGAACCTGTGTGGCACTGCTCTCTGCTGAGATATTGGCTCAGGAGGGGGCAAATTCCTCTTTCTGGTCAGATGCCATGAAAGGAAGGAAGAAGGTAATTCTTTCTCAGACAGGGCCATTTCAATCTTCACTCATTCCTCCACGGGGCCTTGAGCTGTAGGACTTGTCCTCAGCATGGTTTATCTGGGAAGTGAACGGGCATCACAGAAATCTTAACTAATCTGTAGAAAGAGCTTGTACACTGTGGGAGAGTCTTGCATTCTGCAAGGAACTCTTTGTGTTTAAAGTTTAACAGCAAAAATTTTCTCCTTAACAAATTGATCATTTAAGGTCTTCCAGGGTCCTTCCAAATGCCCTTCTTAGTACAGGAACTTGTGGTGTAGCTCTGAATTTCAGCACAGTCTGACGCAGAGACAGTACATCATCTGCTGTGTGCACGTAGGGTAGACCGATAATTCTGGTACCACGTAGGAGGTCAGTCTTATTAGGACTCTTTTGCCATACACTGTGTTTTGTCTTTTTTTTTTTTTCCTGCAACTGATCAGGGAATCTCAGAATTAATTAAATCTCTTGATGTACTTAGACAGCTTGTGGAATAAGTAGTAAGATATTAGAGACACTGAACTTGTTCATTTGATTTCATCCCTGTAACCTGAGTTCCAATTTAATGCTGTATCTTCTACCCTCTGGAAGATTAATTACTACACCAGTTAGCAAGTCATCTCACCTTCTTTCAGTTGTGAAGCATGTAAGTCAGTGGAAATGTAACTCAGGTATTACTCTGACTTTGTACATGACCGGTGAAAATTCAGTTAAAGATTTAATGGTTAAATATATTTAGCACTACAACAGTCTTTTCTTAAAAACCATCTCTAGGGCCAACTGAAACATGCTTATGTTACAGGTGAAAGAATACGACTAACATTTAAATTCTTCTTTCAGTTTTCTCAGTATAGACACAGATGACCTCGCGCCCAGCTCCCAGTATCACAGGATATTTATGGGTTTACACTTGCATTAGGGAACAGATGTTAATTCTTTAGATGTTTTATTTTTTATTTTAACATATCAGGCCATCATAGGAATGACAGCCTCGAAGTTGGCAGGAACATTACAGAGCTGATTTTGCAGTTATAGCATGTGGGTCTCTCCTGTCCCTGCTGGCTCTGCAGTGGTCTGATGACACAGTGGAAAATGCATGAGCAGCTCTGAGCTACAGGGCACCAAGGTGTCCCATTCACAGATGACTCTGCTGTGCAGCCTTCATCTATCTAAATAAGACAAGGTACACAGAGAACTTAATGAGACTCCATGTTCTGGTAGCTCTGCCATAAGGAGACTCCAGTGCAAGGCAAACCAGCTGGCAGCAGATTTGTGTTTGTGCCAGAAATACAATTCTGGCAGTGAAAGAAAGCAAAACAACTTGAAAAAAATAATGAGTTAGAGATATAGGAAAGCAAAGGAGTATAGAAATGCTCTTCAACCTGAGAATAACACATTCAAGAGGTTTTCATTGCTGGAGAGTAACTTCTCAAAAAGCTATTGGCCAGAACAACATTGAAATTAACTTCTCAGACACTCAGACAAGCCTATTTTCCTGTCAAAATAAAACTCACTAATTCCCATTCTTTTTCAGAAATCTGTAATAGGTGAAAATCTACCTTTAAACACAGCTGAGGTTTAAGATAGGATTTGCTAATGTATTTAGGTCTAGCAAACCCAAGCACTAGCCAAATACAGAAAGGTTCAGAAAGACGTTATGTGCAAGCCCAGGCAAATCTAAGTCTGCAACACTGCTTCCCCAGTGGTTATTTCCTGGCTCCCCAGAGTATAGCCAGCTTTGTAAACAGCCACTCCTTGCAATCTTGACACTTACCACAATTATACATAATATCAAAAAAGCCTATCCAAAACTGTGCTTTTTGACATGCTGAAACCTGCCCTCGTCCTGGAAGCAGTTGTTTTGCCAATGAACCGCTTATCCATGCTTACAGTCACTGCAGTTCTTCGCATAACTGTTGATGCTGTCATTGCTTCTTGCAGCGCCCATTAACATTGTTGACCTGAATAATGGCAGCAACATTCCCATCCTTGGTATCTGAAATATGGTAATTAAACAATCTTTTCACACACAGACAGTAGTGATTCTTCCTTAGAAGGTCTTGTCGCAGGAAGGCCATAGGTGGCTTCTCGATTTATACCCTTAAGGTTAATGGACTTTCCCAATAGATATTTTTTTCCCCAGGATCCAATCTCTGCATTGTTTCTATATACATCTCCTAAAAGACTGACTACAACACCATCAAGAACCTAGAGCAGTTGCCTCCAGGAATACTCTGAAGACTAGTAGTTGTTTTCTTAAGTTTCTTTCAGGTTCCTTCAGTTATACACCCTAGAAATGTATCCAAGGACAAGCATTGTTGTGTGTTTTAGCAGGGTACCAGGCTGCCTGTTACAGACAACCTGCAACAAGTCTTGCATTAATTCAGATGTCCATCCCTTATCTTGACATCTGAAAATGGCACATCCTGGCAGCTTCCCCTTTGATATTGTTTTTCTTTTAAGGATGATGTATAGTGGCAATTTTGCTTTATCTGCTAAGGCCACCAGCAAAGTGGCAATCCTGTTTTTTTCATTGGCAGTATTTTTGATAATCGTTTTGGGCTTTTTTATTGTATGGTAATATGATGTCCATACATATATATATAACGCATGTAAGAAAAAAAGTGATGTTTGATTTGCTGCCCATGTGCATTAGTAAACGTTCGTGAATTTTACATCTTACGGCATAGTGTTGAAATTGTACTATTGTTTCATTCTGTTAAAACAGAATTTACCCTAGTGTTGCTTTACATGTAATATCTTAAACCTTATATTACATCATTTATTCATGCCAAAAAATAATGGGTTTTGCTTTCAGTTCAGCAAGACCTGTGGCTGTGAAGAAATGATTAATTGTGATTTGAACCATGAAGAGACCCATCTAAAACTAGCAAGAAATTTTTGTTAGAGATTTCTTAATCTGAATAACCCATTCTGAATATTGTTATTGATAGAATTTATTTTTCTTTCTATAAAACCTATTAAAAAGGCACAGTCAAGATTGTGCTAAGAAATTTTTTTAGTTCTCATATCATGATGCATAAGGTTACCAGAACACCTTCAAAAGGCAGCAATCTATAGTAGCAATGGCAATTGAGATGTTTTAAAGAGTAGGGAGGAAATTACATATATATAATATAAATTATATTCTCCGCAAGCCAGGAGTAAGTAAGTAGCAGAAAGAGTTCATTCTGTCTTGAGCTTTGAAGGATCCAGTGGCTAACAGTAGCTGCTTTGGCTGCTTTTGTTTGTCATCTTGAAGAGAAGGAGCAAGAGAGCAGCAGCTCTCAGAGCTGCTCCCTAGGGTATATGATGGAGGCTAATTAGGCAATATAGCTAGTGGATGGCTCTACTGGAGTAGCTAAGGAAGATCCCTGTCATTGCTTACCATCTTAATAATGCACCTTCTTATTTCAGATTTCTAACATCTGCCCATTATTGGAAATCTACATTTCCAAATAAAAAAGAAATCTTATAATGCAAAATCTCATCTAATGACAAAACTGATAAATAATTCACTTTTCCAAGCAATGACATCCTTAAAATCGGGATACAAAACTTCTCCCTCAGTATCTACCATCTTGGTATATTCCTGCACAGTGTGAACAATGAGGAGACTAATAGGTTATTTTCCCTAAATGATATAGCCCAGTTTAGGAACTGGACACACAGGGGCCTGTGCGGAAGACCTGTCTTCTGATGACCAGCTTGGCTCACAAATGATTTCCAGTGTACAAATCAGTAGGTGAAAGTGTAGGAGTCTGTAGCTTGTTGGAATTAACAGGAGCTCTTAATCTTCCACCATGTGAGGGTGATTCAGCTGCCTTGCTTTCCAGAGACATCTATTTTATGCTCTTACACAAAAAGTGACATTAAACACATTCAGTAGAAGTGTGGGGTTGTACTGTGCCCTGAAGTTCTGTGGGCACAGCAATCCTTTGTGCAATAAACAGCTTTGCTGGACACATCTGAAGTGGGTTATGAGAGCAAGGTGCACAGCAGTAGGTAAGCTGACTAAGTATGTCTGGTTGCGTGTGTACCTGTGGGTTTCTTGGAAATCATGTCTGGTGGGAGAGATGCTATACTGGCCTGTGGCACAGGGAAATGGGTGATTTAAAGCAGATCCACAGATCTGTCCTTGCAGTGCTAAAGCACTTCCTGGCTGCCTTGGGATCTGCACTAGGGCACTGCAGGCTTTCAGTGGCGACAATCCACCACACTTTCATTTCTCCCACCTTTCTCATTGTATCCTTCCCCTGTTGGCAATGCAAGGGAACTTGAGGTATGTTGCTCATTAGTCAAAGAAGATGAGCAAATGACCATCCTTAATGGAAGCACACCAACAAAAACACAGACAGCTGACAGCCTTACCCAGCCCACATCTGTTGTTAGTCTGTCTACCTATTGCTGATGCAAACAAAGCTAAAGCAGTTTTAACACTTAGGCTATGCTGACAAAGTCACCATGGAAAGTTTTTCCTTATCAGGAGATCTAAGAGGACCTTTGGATTTTAAATCCTGAAAGGATGGGAAGTGATCATTATGTATTTATACATAATGGGAAATTATGATCTACAGACCTTGATAAGTTTAAGCTTTTGATAAAAGAAGTTTTTGCCTCCCATCATCACAAGTTGTTATGCCATCTGCTTTCCCTCTGATCTGCAGTGCCTTCCTAGAGCCAAGGCAGAGGAGGTGATTTTAATTCTTCCCATTCCTAAAGGGAAAAAAGAAAAGAAAATCACAAAATCTCCACAGTCCAGCTCTACATCCTTGCCTCTCCCCTGCCTGACAGCTACTTTGCTTCTTGCTTAAGTGGAAAGCTGACTAATCATATTTTACTCCCCAGGTTAAAAGGATTGATAGTTTCATCCAAGAGCCTTGTCTGGTCTTTCTTACATCAAGACAAAGAAGGAAACAGTAGTTACAGGGACCAAAGTAGAAATCAATGTTTAGTCATCGTATTAAGTCGTCCATGTTTCTTTGTCCATGGCTTCATTCTTGAGGCTCATTGCTCCCTGGGGATTTTTCAGACCTTACCTCTCTCAGGTTGTTCTACTTGACATCTTCTTACAGTTTCTAACTCTGGAATTTGTGGCCCAAAAGATACTACTTACAATCTTGACTTACTTCCTCAGACCAGTAGGAGTGACTGCCAGAAACATAATTTTCATGATTTTTTGTTGTTGTTTTCCTAGTTTTTCATTCTAGTAAAGAACTGAAAATTCTGAAACATCTGAATTTTCCACAGGGTGGAAATTCTGGCTGTCCACTGACATGCTAAATGAACGCTGAGACTCACCTTCCTATCTGCAAAGTACCTTTTGATTTTTCTGTTTAAATGTGTGACTTTGTATCACTTATAAGATCATAATCAGAAGGTATCTGCATTAGACATGAGCATACCTGCCTTTTTAGGAAGTTCACATTTTGATAGGGATACAGACTTTGAACCTGAGGCCTATGACTAGTGGATGTGAGCAGGTTTTGGAAAAGAAAGCTATGCTATGATGCTGAATATCAAATTAGATTACCCTGGAAATAGTAGCAGCAATGACTACAGCTCATTTAGAGATGTGAGGTTCTCAAATATAGACAAAAGCCAAGGCCAAAGGAAGTCATCTACCCCTACCAGAGCTGAGTAAAGGCAGGGTGCTTACAAGGGTCCCAGCCCCGGAGCTGAGGTCATTGGGAAGACTGATTTTGCTAGTGGTGTTACACCCCTACCAGCCTGCACATCTGACACAGAGGTGAGGTGGTAGCCAAACTGCCTAGTACAGAAAAAACAGGCTACTAGACAGACGCAGAAAGGGTGCTGCAAAAGCTGTGAATAGCAGATGATGTGAGCTGGGTGGGAGCCCTGCCCCACCCCAGCAGAAACATGAAGCACAGGACTAACAAGCTGGAACCATGCTACTGGATACACCCTGCAAATGGCTGGTCTGCCCAGTCCTCCAGGCAATAAGCCCATTTCCCCACATTTCAGGCACAAATTCGTCTGTATGAGGGAGTACAACTTGCCAGTTGCCATGGAAGACTGTATGGGAGTACTGGAATAATATAGAGGAAGGGCTCCAGGTCTCCACCTTACTACAGCAGTAGTGTATGTATGTAATATGTCTTTGGGTGGTTATGCTTGAGAGCCATAAGGGAATGGCTACACAAGTTGACACAATGGGAGTTTTGCCTGAATTTGAAGTGACTGAAGGTCCTCAGAGTGTATCATGTGCCTTGCCTCACTGCCAAAGCTCAAGGGAATTAAACCACTCAGCACGGTTAACAGGTACAGTTGTGAAAGCTCTTGGGCGTCTTTTTTCCTACAAAAAATATTCACCCTTCCCCCTTCCACTTAGGCAGTGCAGTGTATGGTTGTTTTTATTATGAGTCTGTCACTTCACACAGTCCAGTTTTATTTCAATAATAAAAATATAGAAATATAATTAGCATCTTTGTTTTAAGGTACCAAGTTTTTAAATTACCACGTGTGACAACTGTTATGGCAGTGAAATCGTTAAAATAATGTAAATGCTTAAACCGTGTAGGCCTGGGAGATTATAGTTTCATTAGAGAAAAGGCTATAAAGTTAGACCTAGGTAATTACCTTTCCCATTAATGCTCGAAAACTCTTTGCTCCACTGAGAAGTGATTGTGGTGCATCATGCCTTCTGTGCTTTTACATTCAAACTGCAGGAGCCTTTATTTCATCAGCAGAAACTGCAAGGAAACAGCGGCAGCCTTCCAGGTGTACTTTGCAAATTGGGGTTTAAATGTGGAACACATCAAATTAAAATTCAATATTAATTATTTTGTCTTGCTAGGAGCCTGAGTAGTTTAAAGCAGCAAGGGTAATTGTCTAACTCATTGTATGTGTCTACAGCGAACTTAATCATTATGTCAGCTTCCTAATAAAAGGTTATTATAGAAACAAAGATCCCAATTTTACATATGGTAGGCAAGGGAGAATTCGAAGAGCTAGTCTCCAAGGTAGACTTGAGGTTCTTGACAAATGATGCCCATGCTGTGATCAGATACTTAACAAGAAATCTCGTTATTAACTAGGCCTGTACAGATAATTAGCACTTGAGCTTCAAATTTTAAATCTGGCTTGAGATGTATAATTTATCAAAAGCCCTAGCTCGCTGTCAAAGTCCTATAATAAGGCAGTGTTATTGATGAATTGAGATTAAGAGCAGATTGAAGAGAAAATTAGGCTACTGGTTAGTCTGAAAGGTCTGATTTCAATATTTGCAGTACTAATTTGGTATTATTTTGGTAAATGGATGTGGTCCCCAAGTGCTCCACAGCATAAAAGAATTAACTGTACATCATTATTCTAACAAAAGAAGTATTGTTTACTGTATGCCAAATTTTGCAGCACTAGCAGTCTGGTTAATAAGCTTCTTTACAGGAGAAGTGTACCTGTTTTTATTGCGTTAATTTATTATAACACATAGAGAACACTGTGTTTTTATTCAAAGTTAGAAAATGTGTCTTCTTTACATTAAAAATTAAATTACATTAGACTAATGATCGACTATGCCAATCCCTAATTTAGCTGTTTTGTTTATTTCTTTGAATTGTCTTTCAAGCTATCTTTATACTGGGTTGCAGATAAGTACCATTTTGTATATTCAAGCTACATAAAGGGAGCAATCTTTTTTAAATGATCGCCGGTAGCACTTCAGTGCAATTGGTTCCAGGAAAAAAATGAAAGAGGGACCTTATGCAAGCTATCCACAGTAAACTGCAGCTGCAAAAGTGTTAGGTACACATTCATGACCCTTAGTATGCTAAATCTTTTTGATACAGGCAATAAAATAACATTTAGAGAAATTTCTGATTTCCAGAACTGTATAAAGTAAATGTAAGGTTGGGATGATTTCTATTTGTTTTGTTCAGGGTTTAATTCTTAGCCCAAGCGTACAGATGGCATTAGAAAGGTACTATGCTTTGCCAATATAGCCTGTCAAATATATACCAAATAAAACGGTGTAGAATTGTATATATCTTATATATCACATCAATATCTCTCAGCAAAATAATAATGTTGGTTGCTGCCTGTTTCCAGGAAACTTTGCACTGACAATCCCTTGTAACCCATTATTGGCAGCAGCTCCTTTCCTCTCAGTTTCCAGCTGTCCAGCGGGTTATGCCAAGTCACAGCAGGACCTGAGGAGTGTTTGTATTCAACTGTGGCACCGAGGTTTATAGAGATTTGCCTTGTATATTGTGCACTTGCAGACAAGTGGGATTTCCAGGACCCAGCAGGGGCTCCCCAGTGTTTATGCTGAGGTGGTTAGCTAGTTGGCAAATTGCTTTGGGCCAGAAAAATGTGACAGAAGAAAATGTATTGCATTAGCTTTTCTATCAATAACATCTTAACGCTGACTTATAACACAATTGCTTTCATGCTGATCCAGCCTCCTAATTTTAATTTTAGGATTGATTGAATGTTACAATCAGGCATCCTTGGTCATATTGGAAAGAAAAGCCTTTTCTTCTTCCTTTGAATTAATATGCTGTCTAAAATATAACCGACAAAATATAAACAACTTCAACCAGTCTAACAGTCCATTGACTAATACACATTTACACTGAGTTAATAAACATCTAATCCTTCTGATTGTTATAATTTTAAGAAAAAAATATTCTTTTAGATTTTTACTCTGCTGTACATAGTGGAGTAGCATTTTGCAGGACCACCTGAGTCTAGCAGGATTTTTAGCATATTTGTAAGAGATCCAAAAAAAGGAGGGTACTGCACTTCACAGCAAACAGAAATGCTAATATTTTTTTGGGGGGAGAGAGAGCATGGAGGGAGAGAAGAGTAATTCAGTTACTTCTAAATGGTATTCTCATATTATGAACTGATTCTGATCTTGCTTACATTGAACATATTCCTGCTGTTCAGTTAATGCAATTTGAGATTGGGAGACACTCCTGGTTGAATTAAGACTTTACATCAGTATTAGAGGTGAATCAGGAGCTTTGAGAGTCATTTAAGACAAAAGCAATCAAAATAAGCTGCAGTTTAGTTTTATTTAGAAAAATAATTTAGGAAGTATTCTGTATCTTTAAATGACATTCTCAAGTGTGCTAAAACATAATTAGATATTTCAGAATTTGGGAGAAAAATGAATATATTTACAAAAAAAAGAAGCAGCATGAGGCACATCTCAAGGCTCTGTCAATTTAGGACACTTTGGAACTCCTCAGATAAGGTTGCTTTCTAATAAGCTTAGCCATCCAATCACTCGACTTTGAAATCCTTTCACATGAAACATTCCCACAGCTTCTAAGGGGAGCTGCACACACAAAAGATCAACAGTAGACCCCATGTTTCTATATTCAATTATATTTTTAGAGCAAATGTAAGGAAAAATAGAACATTTTTCATGAGCCGAGGTAGGAAATAACAGAGCACTGCGCAGAAGAAAATAATGGAGATGCTTATTATGTAATACTCAGCACCTTGCACTGCCTTATTAAAAACAAACGGTTCAGTACTCAGGTGGCTTGTGCAGTCGTTCCCACATTCCTTTTTAAAGTGATTTGGTAGTGCTGGTATAAATGACCATGTGCGGACTGTGTGTATAACGGCACAGGAGAGAAGCAGGCTGGAGGGTCTCTATTAGTATAATTACAAATAGCAACTACTTAGTGTGGTGCAGGATAATAGAAAGGGATTTTGCCAAGATAAATTCCTCAGCTGGCCCAGAACTATTTCAATGCTGTATATACCGTTGTCATCCGCACACTTTCAAAGAGACGAGTTATAAAAATCTGGGAGAAGGATGTCCTGCGCATAGGAAAAGCGCTTCTAGTCCATCCGTTCTCCCTCCCCGGTTGTAAAAATCTTAACTTGGCCTTGCTACTTGGGAACCGGGATTCAGGAGAGGAGGCTCGGCCGCGGCCCTGGGGAACGGTGGGGGCACAACAGGAAAACGGGACGCGTTTGCCAGGAGAACAAGCGCCCCTGGCGCTGCGCCTGCGGCTCCCCCGACGGCGGCCGACAGGGGGCGCCAGCGCACCGCGCAAGCGGCCGGGGCGGGGGCGGGGGCCGCGGGGCTGAGGCCCGAGGTCTGAGCTACCGGCGCTCGAGGTGGGCGCGGGGACGGGGTTTGGGTTTTCCTGGGGAAAGAGAGAAGAGCAGCCGCTTGGGAGAGAGTGAGGGAGATGGGGAGATAGGGAGGGGTGGGCCTGGCCTGAGGCAGCACCCAAACTTGAGTGAAATAAAACATCCCTGGTACAGAGCGAGGTAGAATAGCGCGTGGCTTTCGCTTCGGGCACAGAACCTTCCTCTTTCAATTCGGATTAACCACCTACTTCCAACAGAGCTAAAACCTGCGCTGTTCTGGCAACAGAAGGCAGAAAAACTCATTTTGGTATAAGGTGTTGTTAAATAATAGTGCCTTTTTGCTTACATGAATGAGACATTAGTGATTATTTCACTTTAAAAATATACATGGATTTTGAGTTCTCTCTTCTTTTTTCCCCCCTTTTTCTTTCTTTCTTTTTTTTTTTTTTTTTTTTTTTTTTAATTAAATGATTCAGGAAGGCAACTGTCCGGAAAGCTTAGGGCGTTTTCCAACTGGAATACAGCTTTATAGTCTGTGACAATGTATGGTGGTTGATGAGTTAGTTCTAGAGGCTTCTGAATTTTAATGATGTTGGAGATGATATTGTGTGTCCTTCAGCTTGTTAGAGTGACAGTAGCACTCCATAAATCATAATACCTGTGTATTGTAAAATCAATACAAAAGTGCTATTTCAGCGCTAAACCTTAATAAGTTTTCCAGTGCTCTAACAGCTTAAACTTTGCTGTAATACCATTGGACCTGTAGGTTAGGATCAGAGCATACTTAATTTGTTTTGTAATAGAGACTTCTTTAATGAAGGACCGATTAGTAAAGCTTTGGTTGCCACTCTGGTGATCAGTTGGCAGAACAGCCTCTGCAATTAAACTCATGTATCTCTGTCCTGAAGCAAAAAAAGCAGGCTTAAACAGTCAATAAATGTTAATCCAGTCAGAACCTGTCTGTGCCTTTGAAGGCTGCGCCCATGAGGGGTTTTTCAAATCACATTTTTTTCATCTTGTTTTAAATATGGAAGTCCCCATAGAGCTGGTACGTAGTGTACAAGGCCTCCCACTGCTCTGTAATAAGATCTGGCATACTAACAGCATTCTGCAGAGATCTGTCATCTTTAAGTTTGTTTGTCCCTCCCTATTCTCATACACATATCCGTGTAGTTACCAGTTATGAAAAGAAACAATCATCTCATTTCACATTTAGTACATATCAGAGTAAAAGGGCTGCTTTATAAATCTTTGTGCAAAACATACTACTATGGATGGACAAGGTTTTTATCGTTTACAAATATCTCCCTCCAATTTTTCCATTATTATTTGTTTCTTCATGGGGCAAATCTCTGGTGAGAAACTTTACATTTATGGACAAACTGAAAAGCATGAATTGTGGAGCTGCCAAACAACTGTCCTTAAAACAAGCAAAAAGAGAAGTTGAACCTTATCTAGATTGTTGTTGCTCTCCACGATACACTGCTCATGAAAATCTGCTAGATATTAATCTAATTCAATTTTCCATTCCAGTTTACTTGTTTTCTTTCCCTACAAACAGCATAAAAAACCTGCAAGTTGATAACTAAAAGCAGAGGGAGGGTTAACAGAAAGTTGGCTGATAGATTTGGGAGGGAAACATGGGTAAAAGAAAAAGTCAGTTCCCAATCTTTAAATGCTTTCCATTTGGGGAAACACAGCCTTCACTATGAACTTCATTTTCGTCTATTTCCCAGAATGTTTTCTATCTATTCCTTTAGCTGCATATATAGTTGTACATAAAGCATTAACATACATGGGAGAGTGCATTAAATTTAACCTAATCATAACTGGCATCCCCTTTATGTTGCTTTGCAGAATTTAGCTTTTGCTTCTATTGGGAGATTGAGAGCTTCAGATAAAAAGATGAAGAGACTTGTATGAGTCATTGAACTGGAAAGGAAAATTTCCTGCTGGAGAGAGAGAAAGAGAGGGGAAAGAGGGATATCAGTCTCTTTTTTTCAAAGGGCCAATTCATTACTAGCGTAACACTTTGACTTTCCCAGAGTCACTCTGTTCCCTGCCAATGTGACCTGGGAGGGTTCAGAGGACATGAACTGGCAAGGGAGACTCATAATGGCCCTCTGGACAATGCAATTCATACAGCAGAGTCATACAAGGTTTCAGTCAAAGCAGGCAAGAGTGCTAATGCTTTGAAAGGATGTTCTCTGCTATGTCCTATTGGCTGCCAGAATAGTTCAAATGACCAAGTTGGCTCAGTTTAAAATGTGCCAAGGAAGTAATAACTAAGTGTAGCACTGTAGATATTAACTACATTCCCATTACTTATAGATAGTAACATATACACATATCCTCCATATTTTCTGGTTGGAAATCTTTAGACTCTGATGATGAACATAATGAGATTTTTTATAAATTACAAATATACACATTTTTAAAAGTACCACTCTCCCTTCCAGCTTTTTCAAGCCCTGCTCTTTTGCAAGACTGGTTGCAGTCAATGGCAGAAGTCAGGGTGTGATTACCCAGGGTATGTCGGGCTGGGACAGGTTCAGCCTGAGGTACACATCTACTAATAATTTGAAGCTGAGACGCAATAGGAAATATATTCTATCTATCCTTTGCTGTGTCTCCTTTTTTGGTTATACCAGATTCCATCTTAGGTTTGGATCACTTAATTCAGACTGATTTATGTTACAGGTGCTTGTCCTGACTTACATTTTATGCCACCTCTGACTTGAACCCTCTGTATGTATTTCCTCTAGTAGCTGTCATGCAGCTAAGATCTACCTTATTTTTATCTTCCTTCACCCTCCTGTGATCTCAACAATGATACTGGCAGCAGACTTTGGTTTTCCATTAGTTGGGTTTTGTGCAACCTTGTAGAAATCGTAGAGGAGATTTTTGCAGAAATATAGAAATTGGAACTGCAATCTGCAGGTTTTAGTTCATCAAAAATGTGACCAGGACCTTGGAAGGAGAAAAAGGAATCAAAGAGTGTCTTTCAGATATAATAGAACAAGCAAAGGGATAGGCAAAGGATATGGGGATGTGCTTATTTGACGCATGAAGCTATGGAGGCCATGAAGTCCTAGGTAATGACAGCAGAAAAGCACAGATATTGATGGCCCATAAGTCCCACTAATCCACAAAAGACATTAAGAAATTATGTTCCTGAATTATAATACACTGTTGCATTTCAAAATCTTTTTCAAGTAGAATCTGATGATAAAGTTTTTACATTCCTTTCATTTAATTTTCCAGCTTTCTACCATAACGAGTTGGGCCATATGTTCCTGACTGCATCTGGTTAGTCATGTAGTTTAGTCAGCACATCCTCAAATTTAAGAACACAGGACTTGAGTCTGCAGGCTGTTAAGTACTGCTTTTCAAGCAAAATGGTACATGAGATGTTTACTGTTATGGAAAACCTGATAAAACATAAAGAAACGCGTATAGCATTCAAAGAGGGAGAATGTCTTCCTGCTCATGGGGTTTCTAATAAGACAGGCAAAAGTGAGCATGAAAGTGGGCAGAGACCAACTATGGCTGTGAGTGTTGACCTGGGGCAGTTGACCCATAGCTGTCTGTAAAATCCCTCTAGATGTTCTCTGATGTGTCTGCGCACTTAGTCATGCATCTTATTTAAGAGTGAACCAACCTTGTAAGAAACTGAAGCTCAGACGTACAGAAACAATGTTGCGTTTTCCACTTGGGTCAGCGAAAATGGCTTCTGACCACCTGGTCACAAAGCTAGCTGTGTAGGGTCAGTGTTTATTTATCTTTTAAAAATGTCTGGTTACTGGGCCAGCATTTCCTTCTGGAGGACTAGAGTTGTTTGTGTAAAGGTGAATTATCTATTTAAGCTGAGACTGGTGTGAGGAGGTAGGTTTAGAAGGGGGGTGCTAAGCACTAGCTTTTGTTTGCTTTCCACTAGGTGCTAGTACTCGCTGAGTAACAACTGCATGACCACAGCCAGAGTATGACACTTATCGCAAATGGAGAAAAGTCAGAAAATTTAAACAGGACCTTAAGGTGACAACTGGAATTCAGTTTGTGTCTAGATAAGCACAAGTATGTCTCCTATGCCCCCTTCATGTGCTTTCCCACTTGCACTGCATTGGGATACGCACAGGTGTAGATCAAAGTCACATCAGTTATTCAGAATGGGTGCTACCCTCAGCAACTGGAAGCGTTAGAGAGAAATTTGGAGTAATCCTTGCATGAACCACAGTGATCTGGTCAGCCTCTGTAATTGTGAGACATTCAAAGACTGTCCCAGAAATTTAGGAGCCTTTGCCTGTTGTTTCAGTGGACTCCCAGGGCCAACCTTAGGTGGCTGCAGGAGGCAAAGCTGTAAGTAGACTGTGGCCTTATAAAATATCAGCAGACACATACTTGAAAGCCTAATGATTAGTTTAGCTTGGCTTAATTGGGTTTATGTGTTCAAGGATATCCTGGCAGCTACTTGTGGAGAAAATTAAAGATGAAACAAAATTCTGCGTATCAGTTGGAGAGCCTGAGCCTACCCTGTGTGAGAACTGACTCTCTTAGCTGACTCCTTGTACTCAGAGAAGTCAGCTGAGCACAGGTCTCACTTGTTTTTTGAGATATCAGCTCTATTTTGGGGGTGGTGACAAAGCTCTGGGCTTGGGAAGCTGGTGAATTGGCTCAGTGCTGCTTACTCACTCACTTTCTCTCCCTTTCAAATCCCATCCACCCATTGCAAAAAAAATGAGTCTATGATGAATAGATCTTTGAATTGGCTTATAATTGGTTATTCTACACTATAATATTAATTTTCATCTTCAGCTGTTCATTGATTGAAGACTACTGGATGTGGATTGTTAGTTTTCTTTGTGACACTTATATTGAAGAATGATTTGGAGAATATGCTAGTGCACATTGACAACATTTTCTATCTCCCATGTCTTTTTAGAGTATTTCTCTTATTTGGTTCCTTGGAAGGAACAATTCTAATTTTCCTGTGACTTGTATTTTTTTACCTCTCTTTTTTTAATAGTCAACTGTTATTAACTGTTGAAAATACTTCAAAAAATGCAATAGAATTTAAGCCATCGTCAGTCATCTTTGTCCATTTTACCAGTCTTTTTGAGTTCCTTTCAAATACTTTCACTTCTCTCTCCATATTGTAGTGTTTCTAGGTACATGGTAGAGTCTTTTTTTTCTTTTGGCATTTTGCAGACCACAATGAAGCTGAAAGAGATGCATTTGTAATAAGATTATTAATGTAACTCAATTCAATTCAAAGTTTGTGGTGATAGATGGGTTTAAATGAACACTTCTGAACTAATGCTCTGTGCTTATCCATGACACGGAAATCTACTAAACATTGGTTTACCACTCGCAGCTGGAAGAGATGCCTCAGTTTGATCTGTGGCACAAGCCCAGGAAAGGCTGACATTGCCACTGCTGTGGGCAAAGTGAAAGAGGACACTGATGGCTTCTCCACCTGAGTGTTCAGTTGCCTGGACACCCCTGCAGCCTAGAGGACACTGATTCTCCCTTTGGCACATCTATTCCAAAGGCTCAAGGGACTATTTGAACACCAGTGCCCGTATGTGAGCTGCTTTTTTGGGGCCCTTTTCTGTCAAAGCTGCTTTATGTCTTCCATGGAGTGAGGATCACACCACGTGAAGTTCATCATGCAAGTGCAATAACCTGCTATCAAACTTACTTTGAGATGATCTAATTTAAAATAAAAAAGCATCACAAGGCTGTATGATTCTCTCCTCAAACCTTCATACTTTTAACAATTAACTTGCTGCAAGAGACTTCTAAATAATGTAACTATACTCATTTAAAAATTGGTTAATTTTAGTATTGTCTCCCAAGAAGTGACAAAGCTAATTTTAATGAAAATTTGTATTTAGGAAACAATCAACAAACCACACACATAACCACATGCACAACCCGACTTACTGCTGGGGTGAACCATGGCATGCCAGATTTCAGCCTGAAGCCAATTTTTTACAGCCAAGTTATAAAGCCCTGAAAAGGGTGTTTTATTGTGGAAATGCTGACAGAACCATAGTGGTGCTACTGGCTGCCTTTCTAATTAGTCTAAAGAATGGAAAGTTATATTTTGCAATATGTGGTAGGCACTATTGTCCTGGTGTTGCTGGTTCATACCAGAACTACAGGCTTAAGTTGGTGCTACATATTCTATTACGTGTTTGAAATGGCAAGTTTGACTCTTTCACTGTCATGAAATGTTAGCACTTTCAGCAGCAACCTTGATTTGCACTTTCAATTATATAAATATTAAAAGGTACTGTTTGGAATTCTTTTTGGTGACAGTAGCAGATCCCCACTGTGTTCACACTACTTTGAAGAAGATGAGGAGTCCACATGGTGTTTCTTGCATGTTTTCCAGAGACTACTTTTAAATTCTTTCAATAAAAGTTACTTTTATTCCTGTTTAAGTGTTTTGTGGTAATGTTTACAGAGAAATATCCTGCCAGCAGACTAAAGTAAATAAAAGACAGGACACTAGTAACATAAACCACATCATTTTACTACTGTTCTCCCACCACCTGCACTCCGCCATCTCTGCCAGAGCTCCACACTTGCAATTCCACATACTTGGTCTGGCTTCTACTGGTTTCGACTTTTGCAGAATATTCTAAAGGTGGCAGAAGACAATTATGCTTTTACCCTGTTTTCTACTGTGAGATTGCTGTAGTATCACTGTGATCCAGGAAATTCTATATTTTACCATCTCTTTATCAAATATTAATTATTTTAAACTGAGACTCTATTACTGCGTGTCTATTTCAGTGTTTACTGTCTCTTGTTGCAAGCCTGCAGCCCCCTATCCCAGCTACCCAACAACCAGTAAGAAAAGAGCAGTCGTTTCTCCAAAGGCAGGACAAACATAAGGGAAATGGATAGGTGCAATTATAAGATTACACAGTCTTGTGACATACCAAGCATATCTTAAAAACATGCATAATTATATGAAAATGAGTCGACCCACTGATTTAAATGAGACAACTATATGATTAAGTGCTGTGCTGTATTTTCATTTTACTAATCTGTTTGTTTGGGTTTTTTTCTCCTAATAGAGTACCTACAGCATCTTGAAAAATGTTACTCACTTACAGTTGCTGTATAATTGCTGTTGCTGCTATTGTTAGTGTTCTGGGGCTGGGCATAAACCTCTGCATCCGAGGTGGGTTATAGTAAGTTCTAAACACTCTTGTATATTTTCTTTAAATATACTATTATTCCTTCAAGTGCCTACAAATCCCTATTAGCTATTATACTGTCAGAAAAAAAAATCTTATATTTACACCTGAAATCAAGCCACTGCCATCTCTCTCAATGCTGGAGAAAACTATGTCATAGCTATTTGGCAGTATAAGATTAATCAAGAGACGATAAGAAATTAATCTATTCTTCTTCAGTATCTTTTTTCTACTCCCATCCATTTGCAGGGAATGCCTTTGTCTGATACCTGACAATACCTGCAAAGACTTTGACGTGGAATTTAGTACATCTACTGAGATTATACTAAAGGCTACAGGGGATTATTTCTGTGTGCTAATCCCTAATGCAGAGATCTATGCTCATTCAGCAGATCGAGGTCTCCATTTCCTACCTGCTTTGTATTTTATTTTTGCCACCTATGTGGACGGCAGCCTCTCAGGAATGGCCTGATGCATTGCAAATTGACTCAACCAGATCCGACCCAACAAGCAGTGCTCAGAATTAGATCACTGTCTCCACACGCAATAAAATCCACAAGCTACAGTAGCTCCATTAGTCTGTTGAGCAACCAGACTGACTCTGATTGAAATTACCATTTTGATGCTCTTACCTTCAAATCTCTTAATAAAGCAGAAAACAACCTGTCTGCTTGTCCTGCTTGCTGTGGGGAGGCAGAACAGCACCAGCTAAGGGAGCCAATACAAGATTTAACTTAAACCATTCTCCCAAATACAACATCAAGAAAAGAGAAAAAAAAAATATTTGAAGACCCCGATTCTTATTTATGACAGGGACTGTTTGTGGTACCACACACGAGAGTCTTTCCAGTGTGTGGATAGTGGACATTAACAAACACCTCCTGCATCAGTTCCAGTGTTTGGATGCATTTTAAAATCCACCATGAATCATGTACTGCAACATTCACTCCAAATACTTTGCACTTAGATAAGCACATACCGATGCCTGCCACTATTGAATTATGAAGCTGTCAGAGCTTGTAGGAAAAGGAATGGGAATGGAAAGATCTTCTTCAAAGGAGGAGGTAATTGTAGCAAAGGGGACTAACTCTTTTCAGTGTTAATCTGAAGCTCACATATAAAGTAGACAGAACCAGTGCCATCCACTCCTAGGGCAGTTGTACCCTATGGAAACTCATGTGGAGGAAAAGATCGTCTCATCTTTTAAAACTTTAAGTGCTTTATCAATATTTGATGTTAAGTAGTTGGTATAAAAACAACTAATCTAGTAGAAGCAAAAGAGAATCCTCTGAAATAAATTCAATTATTTTATATCTGTTTACATCAAGCTGAAATTTAGGGTTACATTTCCAGAGTAAAAATAGGGAAAAAACAAGACAACAGCTTTCAAGGACAGCAGATCACAAGATTCTCCATCAACCAAGTGCTATAAAAATTATTACATTATACTACAAGAAAAAAGAAAACCACTGAACACCGCAACACCCATCTCCCTGCCAGACTTACTCACAAAAATAAGTAACCTTTCTGCGTTAAACTATCATCCTGAAATTCAAAGTAAAAGGAACAAATAATTAACCAAGGTCTTTTGTCAAAAAAACCCTCAAACAACTGGAGAGATATTAAAACCAAATTGAGAAGATTGGTAAAAATAAAGATGAAATACACAGACATATGAAAAAAGGTTTTGTGTTGTATTATCCATGAAGCTGATAATTGGATCTTATTTATTAAACATTTTCATTATTAAAACTAAAATATATTGATATTTTTCATGAGAATTGGCAAGTACTTTTATTGCTTTATAAAACAGTATTGAATTATATTCTATAAATCTAATCTGCCTATAGATTTTGAGGGTGTTCATGCACATATATATAGAAGCATGCATAGTTAATTCTGAACTGTACCAATTTTTTTTTCTTCTAGAAAAAAACAAATCTCACAAATTGCAGGCAACCTGGTTTTGTTAATATAAAAATCTGTAAATTGCAACTTAATGTATTTAAATATCTTTGATCTATAAATCTCATAAAATCAGAACTTTATGTGAGATTTCCAGTAATTCCAGTAATCCATTCACGTAGAAATAAGCTATAAGCAGCTTTCCCATGCTATTTACTCCTCCAAATGAAAATAGTAAGAATAATAATTAGCATTTTTACTATAGTGTATTATCAAAGCATGTGAAAGCAAGATTAAATAAGCACTAAAGGACTGTCTGAGATACTTTAGTGTGTCAACAAGCATCCAAATTCTTTGGAACATTAAAAGAGGACCTGGTTCCATTTGATTAATTTTCGATAAAGGTTCAGCTTCTTGTAGCTGACCACAGATAAATCTATGATAAAGATCTGCTAGGTGCCAGGCCTTTGATTTTCACCAAGATGTTACACACCGCTGCTTTCCTAGTAAAGGTGGAACTCCTGAATGGAGGAAAGATCACCAGCAAACACAAAGTCTCTTTAAAGGGTGCAGCATTTTGTTTGGCCCAGATGCAAAGGTGCACATCCCAAAGGTGACATTCAGCTGGAATCTGCATTAGGTTCAGTTATCTGACATTGACAATAGCCTCAGGGAAAGGGCTTTGTGCCAACAGATGCACTGTACCAGAAGGCACAACAGAAAGGAAGCATCCGGTTCCTACACACCTTTATAGCCACCACTCTTCCACTGTTTTCAGCCATTTAGGCATGAACATGATGTCTTCCTGCTTGCTTTGCATGATCCAAAAGGCAAGCAGTGCTGTGAGGACAGCCTGGGCATCTCCTCCATCCCTTTGCATGCTTCCAGCTAGCGGAGCCAAAGCCTGCTAGACAAGGTGAGTGTGTTTTGGGTGGGAAACTGAAATAAGGGAAAAAAGATGTATCGAGAAAGCACAGGCTGAAATGAGTAAGGCAGTAGTGCTGTCCCAGAAACATCCCTGGGGGACACTGTGAGAGGAGGCCAGGATGGCTCCAACTCCAGCCCTCTGCAGCTTTGCCCCTATAGCCTGCAAGGCACCAAACTGGCAGTGTGCTGAGGCCAGCACAGAAATAAGCTCTTTTTTTAAAATATTCTGATGCTTTGTTCTTGGAGATTTATTTTCTGTTTTCACTCATATCAATCATGCATAGCAAGAGACTTGTGTGAACCTAAAATTAAAGCAAAGAAGGGCTGTTATATGCCTTTTTTTCCCTTGAAAAATTGTTTTATACCTGAGACTTCTCAGGAAGAGAGAGCACCATAAAAATTTTATATGTGTATTAGAATGTTAAAAGCACTGTAGTAACAAGTCCTGTGTTTTAAATAAAATATAAGTACTGAATCCCATATTAGAGACAGTGTAGTGGAGCCTCAAAAGCTCACTCTAAAAATTAAGGACCACTAGCTCAAAACCCAAATAAAATTCAAGGAGCTGGGAATCCTGGAGGGATTAACAGTAATAGTGTTGCATACACAATGAGTTCAAGCGATCACAGATGAGAGACTCACCCAAACAAAAACTGTAGTTAAAAGCTGCACATAGCCATGCATGGGGGCCAGCAGAGCAGTGAAGTAGACTAAACTCCATGGTATCTTCATCACCAAGCAAAGCAGAGGAGATGCAGACTTCCCATCCCCGTGCCAGTCTCCCACTATTCCTCTGTGGCCTTGCTTGAACCTGTCCCACTGACCCACCACCCACCATTGACCCTGTATTTAGCCCCCAAAAGCTCTCCTTACTCTACCAGAGCCACACACAGAGGGCAGGGGCTGCTGCATACCAGCAGCCTACCGTGTCTTCTGTAGTACTCTGTGCTTCCAGCATCTTCACAGTAATTCATATATCAGATCCCTCCAGGATAGGGCAGCTGGATCCTTGCAAGGGAAAAGGCAAGATTGGTACTAGCAGCCACGCACACTTACCACTAACATAGTATTACTCCAAAGTTTTACTACTGATGTTATTCCAGGTATGTATTTGTGTATCTGAGGTAAAAATTTGACATGATAGGAATGGTTGGACTAGAAGATCCGATGGGTCCCTTCCAACTTGGTTGTTCTGTGATTCTGTGATGAGTGAACCTCCCATCAAGCTATACATAGAAATACTAAGAATTGCTCTCTAGGCAAGTCTCAGCAGTAACATATATTACACCTGTAGCTAGGAATTTAGCTTGTTTTTTATAACTGTACTGTATATTGTCTAGTATACTGGCATCTGCAGTCTGATTCTCCCAGTTTATTCTTGCCCTGTTATTTAATCCTTTTCAAAAGAAATGCCGAGTGGATCTAGAAGCACACCCTTCTAATCCAATAGGCTTTTGCTTCCATTTTATATCCTCTCTCCACAAGCACAAACCACAAAAATTGTAGAGTGTCAGGATTACAGGGAATGCAAATTTAGTGCCATACAACACCACTTTTACTTAGCAATAATTGTTCTAGCACTTTGCCTTTCCACAGACAAAGAACAACAGATAAAATATGCTTCAATAAGCAGAAAATTCGTTCCCCCAAAAATGAGTATGAAGAAGAAAATACTTAGTACTATGCTTTCCTTCTGTTCCTTCCATTGAAATTTTAATAGCATGTTCCAAATGTCTAAAACATTTACGAAAAGCATGGTAAGCTATAGTCTGTATACTTTCCTTTAAGGCTCTTTAGCACATTTTCTAAGAAGTCCCAGACGTGTTAGCCAACCCATTATGTGTAATGAATTTTGGCATGAAAAAACAGCACAACAGCAGCTACACATGAAGCAGCCTATACCATAAATTATCTCAAATACAAAACAAATTCCCCTTGTTTATCATGTATATAAAGCACCAGTGTTCAAGATTCCCTCCAGAAGTGCTGGACTGTGTGTAATATTACTCATGGCATAACAAGGTCTAGTTCTGTCATTGCAATTGCTTCTTTCTTCAGATGATAAAGTACAGACATGTAAGCAATAGGAAGGTTGTCCAAAGAAATAAAAATTTCAACAGGTTTAACAAAATATCTGGGGCAACTGTGTGAATAGGTGAATAAGTCCGACTGCAGATCTTCTTGAAGTATTTAATTAAGTCACTAAGTCTGACTGAAGTTCTTCTGTGGTGCAGCACAGTGTAGTCCTATTGGCCTCAATGCCAATTTTTTTTGATGAAAAGTAACTCAAGAACAGAATATAGCAGACAATGTGTAAAATCCACCACTCTGCTTGTAAATATGTTTCTACCACAAGCAATGCTATTTAGCGCCAATATTCAAATGCTTGTGCTATTTCCAGGAAGTAATCCATACCTGTATATGGACAGTGCTAAATGTGGCTATGAAAATAGCACATTTTAGCACAGCCCTACTTGTTTCAGCTATGCAGAAATCATCCCACCAAGGATTTAAGCAATGATCAAAATCTCTAGGAATCAGAATACAGCCCTGGAAGTCATAGAAATTGAGAAGCGGAGAGGCTGCTGAACAGATTGCTCCTGCCTTGAGTCTCGCAGGCATGTATTTTTAGGCAGGCAATGATGACAGGGTTTGTAAATATATTTACTTAGAAATACAAGGGAATGTCACCTTATATGTACTGCATCTGCATATCAGATATTATTTGTTTGATGTTGAATTTTGATTTTGTTTCAGCACTTCAGGTTTCTCTGCTTTTTTAAACAGTATGACTAGAAAGCTGTAGATCAGGTGATTTTCCCTAAACACCTAAGGCACAATGTTACACAGGGGCTATCAAGATTGCACACTCTTCCCAAAGTGAGCTTGAGGTAAAACTCGTCCAGCTCAGGAAGAACACCCTTGTCCATGAATGAGGAGAAACCAGTGTTACCTGAGAAATGTATGACCCCATAATAACCTTTGCTGCCCTGAGGGGGTCAGTTTTACACTTTGGATCCATGTTACCGTTCTGATGACTAAAGAGACAACCACAGACACTAGAGATGAAACCTGCCACTACGGTAAGTGACTCCTCTGGAATTCAGTTATACAGGACAAGAAAAATGGAACCATTTCTTATCAGAATGGTTAAATGAGAAAATTGTAATTAATTGAAAGTTCTTGGAGGTTTGCAATGTTAGAAACACTTCCCAGAAGAGAAGGTATCATTATGTAGTCAGAAAAAAGTTGCTGTAAAGTATGGTCTATCTGTTGAAGGTCTCTGCAACATGTATACACTAGTAGTACTATAAACGGTGTGATATTTTTGTTTTTCCTGCAAACAGAGTGTTCAATCATGGTGTACATTTATATGTAGAGAATATCCATCTCCTAGTATCTATCATCTATTTAAATACACATGACAATCTGTTATTATTTATTTGCAGTTAAATTTTAGCACCTGCAATATATTTTTCACTTTTATATGTAATTATAATTTTTTAAAAGAGTTTTCATATGACCATTGCCAACCATTAAAAATAATCCCATAGAGCAACAATGTACGAAGCAGAAGCAGCAAATAACAACATAGAAATTTTAAAATGCTTCCACAAGATCCATGCCTCTTCAATATCTGTTACTTCTCATTGTTGAATGATTCTGTTAGAATTTGTATATAAGCTGTGTTAGTTTCCTGCGGCAGGATTTGTACATAACAGCAAGTTTCTGGATCTTGTTAGCTCAGGGCAAAAAGTCATGTTTGGAGCAGTTGCCCCAGCAGGAGGATAAAAGATGATGGTTGGTAATTACATCAGTTTTGCACTGTTGAACAGATGTTGTTGCAGATAGATTTTGGCTGGCATTTACAGAACATTGCTAGTGAATCTCATGACAGCATTGGAGGAACGCTGCTACAAGTGGATGCTGCTGCATGCTTGTAATAAAAAGACTATGAACAGAAGAAAGAAATGAAAAATACAAACAATGAGAAGTCTACCAGCTAAACTACTTCTAAACGTGTTTTTTTGTTGTTGCTTTTTTAAAAAGA
This sequence comes from Coccyzus lansbergi, assembly GCA_033558105.1. Lineage (NCBI taxonomy): Eukaryota > Metazoa > Chordata > Aves > Cuculiformes > Coccyzidae > Coccyzus > Coccyzus lansbergi. The sequence goes on along the minus strand of JAUMJK010000262.1, from coordinate 808,171 downwards.
GTTATGGTTAATCTTGAGTAACCTGAATGTGGGCCAGTGGATTTAGAACTTAGTGGAATAAACTATACGTGGTATCAGTTTTAAATATCCAGAGAGAATGTAATAGCCTGCATACTCAAAATCAGGGAAGTGGAAGAAGATTCAGAGCTGGAGGGGCAGCAAAGTAATAGAAAGCTAAGAATATCCCTTACCTGTATATAACTGACAGCAGTTTGAAGAAAATCAGACAATGACCCAAAAAAAAAAGTAAAATTTGTTAGCAAGAGAACACAGTTCAACTCCTATGATTGACTTTATGGCGATGGATGCAATGTAGCAAGGGAAAAAAAGATTGCACTTACATCTTCATAGGCATTTCCAAATGTTTAAAAATCATAACCAAATACTAACCAACATTATTCATCCCTGGGATGAAGGAATACTATTTCCTTCACCAGAAGACTGGAAAATGACTCACTTAAGCCCACACAAACTCAGCTGAAAAAATGTAATTGCATTACATACTTTTTTAACCCTGTATGCAGCCTCCAGATAGGTTTCTGAATCAATCCTCTTTTAACTGTTAAGCTCCAAATAAGAGGAATAACAGTGAAAATACACCATGGTGTGGGAAATTCTTGGTATTTCTACCAAATCAAGCTCCTGAAGACTGAACTCCACAATTTTTTGTACCTTGAACTATAGAAATAAGATATCACAGCTGGAGATGGACTCCTGATTTGACTGTGCTGTGGGCTGCCAGTATGTCTGGTAATGGAAGGATTTATTGACAAGAAGTGTTTTAAAACCAGGACATTTACAATTAGATTTGAATCCATCCCCTTCCATTTTTACTGTCTGCAGGAATGCTGATTTTCAAAATTCCTCCTTTCTTGCACTGGGTGAATGATGCTAAAAAAAGTGACACACCTGTCCCTACTGGCAGGCACCAGCTTGCAGACTTAGATATGAACGCTCCTCTCCTTACTTCCCCGTACAGGGCATCAGATACTGTACAAAGTGTTTCCAGTGCCTTGCCAAGGGGTATTTGGAGTAATAAAAGAAACTACATTGTCATCATATGCTTTGTTTTTAGATCTTGGTTCCAAGGGCAAAAATTTGGTCTAGTAGACAAATTACAATAAACTGGGGAGATTTCTTAAGACATTTAGTGCTAGCATATGCCTCGAGTCCAGCTATGGGTCTGTTAATTATACTCATTTCAGGACTGAATTTTGCTTCTTCAAAGTGAATCTAATGGTCTTTTTACTATGCAAAATATCTGAATAAAAAGATGACTAGAACAAGACTTGTAGGAAGGGACAGTATCCAGAATGGGGAGGGACAAGCCAGCATGCACTTACATATTAAAAACTTGAATTTTAAAAAATAGATTAAAAATAAACAAAAAAAACTACCTCTCTCTCAAATTGTCTACTTGCAAATTTTTCTCCCAGTTGTAAACTGAACTAGAAGTTGGAATGTCTGAGGAGTACCCGGAGGAGGATATTTCCCTAGGGCCCACAGCAGGACTACACAAATACAGAGAGCTCTCTCTATTCAGTGCAAGTTTCTAGAAGGAGAAAGCAAAGCAGCCCATGAGAGTACCAGAAAACTCATGCTGCTGCATAAGATGGACATCACTATCTACTACTTCGGTCCTGTTGTTGGAGCTATGTTCACTTTGACTCTCTCTCTGAGGGACAGAGACATCTTTTGCAGTAGTCATCTGTCTGAAGACTTTTCATATGCTGTTCATGGCGTCAGGAAGGCTATGCAGTCCTGCTGTGAAATACTTCTTATGGACTTCCAAAAACTCTATAATATTACTGCTCACAGAGCTTATTTGCCCAAATAACTGGAAGAATGGAGAAAGCATTTCCTCTCAAGTTTATACTCATGTAACAAACATTTTTTTTCTAACATGTTTGACTCCTTCACCTAGGGCATAATTTGGTCATTCTTAACAGCAACGTGTATAGTTAGCCTCTGCAGATGTAAAACACAAAAACGAAATGCAGCAATTCATGTGGGTACTTCCTAAGGCTGCTGTGGTTTTCTCACAGTCTCTTCTGTCCACTGGCAACATGAGCTCATTCTGTCTTGCTTTCTTACAGCCTTCTTCAAGTGCACTGAAGTGCGACTGGTCGAGCATACCTGAGAATCTACAGTGTGAAAAGGATGAAATGCAGTTTAGGGGCTACACTTCAGATGCTGTATGGAAAAGCTTCCCAAGAAAAACAAGAGGATAAAGAACCAAAAAGAAAAGAGGAGGATAATGGGAAGGCTGAAGATACCTTGCTTTGAAAAGATAAATTGAGATCACCTTGGTTATGATGTGATCCACAGAAATATCATATGTTCATGACCTTTTTTTTTAAGAAACAGGGTTCAATATACCATACTATTGCCTATATTTGCAATAAATCAAATGACAGAAAAACAAATGTCACTTATTAGAACATTGAGGTTTACTGTTCAAGTGATTAACTGAGAATCATTTGTATGATTAAATGGTGGAAAATAATTTGCTTTCACTGTGAACCTATAGCATAGATCTCATTAGACAGAAGTGCTGCGTATTAGTTGTAGCAAATTAACATTCAAAGACTTTCTGGAGTGGCGGCTAATCACAGGCTGTTAATTACTGTCATTACATTTGACTGCTGAGGAGACTAACCAAGGAATCATTCTCATGATCTTGGTATTTGAAAGTGATCTTCACCAATAAAAACGCATCAGACACACAGAAATTGCAAATTGCTGAATTTGCTGACGCAGTTGAAAATTCCGCTGACTATAAGTACCCATCTGGTGATAGATGCATTCTTGACATAGTTTCAGTGTTTGGACCTAGGAAATAATGAGTATCAATGTCCTAGCTAGGGAATATGCAAAGATGAAGGAGCCTTTTGTATCCTTAATTAAGGAAAGTAGAAGCAGAGCTCGTTCACAGATAAGTGACTGTACATAGTAATCATGTATTTATGTGAGGGACTGTTCTGCTATATTACTATAGCAGCAATTAGGTTTTCACAAAGCAATTTTAATAAAAGGCATACTTATGTAATAAATAAACAACTAATTTCCATGGCAGATTAATTATACACATCTTAAAATGGTCACCCTGCTAAGTAAATCCTAGAAAGGCAGATTCTAACAAATGCAAATGTACAAGTACATACTTACAAGTGAACATATTCTGTCTCTCTTTAAATCAGGGACACACGTGCATGAATTTCAGGGTGGGTGCCTCTGTAAAAAATACTCTTATATACGATTCTTGCATGAAAGAAAGATCTAAGCTTACTGTGCTTGAGGGATTTAGTAGGCCAGCCTAGAAAACATCTCACCAAGAGAGTATAGGTCTCTCTTGAAAATGTCAGACCCTTATTCAGAGACCTGTAATCTGAAGATATGAGAGAGATTTCCTGTGGGGTCTTCTAACAACGCCTTTCCTCAGCACAGGGAGGGGCTACCTCTATCTCTAACTGTAGGGTGCAGGGAAGAATTAAAATGCTTTCTCTGATACAAAATAGGCCTATTCATTTTAGAACGAACATATTGTATACATATTATGTTGGTATAACAGACAATGGTGATCTTGAGCATATCATTATTAGAAGTGATTGTACTACAATATAAGGAATAATTCTTGATTAGCTGCTCATTCACAAAATAATTTGCAGGCCTTCTACATTCCAGCTGGTGGCGTGCTATAAAATCCAGTAGGCTTTTACAGTCAGAGAAAGGGTTAGTGCTGCTCTGAGAAGATGATCACCTAGAGACAACATATTGAGAGTTTTGCATGCTACAAATGTTTAGGAATTCAAAAACTCAATTACCTTTCAAAGAAATGAAATCTCTTGTTTAGTGTTGTCAGTAACCTTCACAGAAGGGGGTACATTGGGAATAAAGGCTTATGAAACTGCCTACCAGGGCAGTGTATAAATTCAGTAAGTCTTCCTTCAGAGTAAATTAATGTTCTGTATTGTCCATGTCCTGTTGATGGGACAAATACAATTAAAGATCCAAATCTTGCCTTTGAAAGTTAACATGGAGTTCCTGTTACGCCTTAGTTAAATTAATGCTATTTATTTTCTATAATTGATTGGCAATTTCTTCATTCACGGTTTCAGGTCTACAAGTGAAACCCTCTACTTCCCCCACAAATGGTGCTCTAGGCCTTAAGGAGAGCTGAGCTTAAAAGCTGAGATCCCTTACTATTTTGAGGTGGTAGTGGTGTTGCTAAGTTTTGGGTTGGCCTTATTTGTTTGGGTCGCCTGCCCCTAACCTACATAGATTTGGAGCAATAGATAAAAATATATATTAACTTTAAACTCTTTTCTGTGGAAAGGCTCAGTTGATATTGGCATGATTCCACACTGCATCTGAAGTACTTTATTATCTACCTTGACAAGTGGTGTCCCTCAGGGGACTGTACTGGGACCAGTGCTGTTTAATACTTTCATCAACGATATAAACACTGGAGTGGGTGCACCCTCAGCAAGTTTGCAGATGACACCAGGCTGAGTGGTACAGTTGCCACAGCAGAAGGATGGGATATCATCCAGAAGGACCTAGACAGGCTGGAGAAATGGGCCTGTGTGAGCCTCATGAGGTTCAACAAGGCCAAGGGCAAGGTCCTACACCTGGATCGGGGCAATCCGCGGTTTCAATACAGGATGGGGGATGATGTGATGGAGAGCAGCCCTGTGGAGAAGAAATTGGGGTTGTGGGTTGATGAGAAACTTGACATGAGCTGACAGTATGTGCTCACAGCCCAGAAGGCCAAACATATCCTGGACTGCATCAAAAGAAGCATGACCAGCAGGTCAAGGAAAGTGATTCTGCCTCTCTACTCTGCTCTCATGAGACCCCAACTGGAGCGTTGTGTCCAGTTCTAGAATCCTCAACATAAGGATGTGGAACTGTTGGAATGGGTCCAGAGGAGTCCACAAAGATGATCAGAAGGCTGGAGCACCTCCCATATGAGGACAGGCTGGGGTTGTTCAGCCTGGAGGAGAGAAGGCTCCAAGGAGACCATATAGCCGCCTTCCAGTACTGGAGGTGGCTACAAGAAAGCTGGGGTGGGACTTTTTACAAGGGCATGCAGTGATAGGATGTGGGGGAATGGCTTTAAATTGGAGGGAGGAAGATTTAGGTTAGACATTAGGAAGAAAATCTTCACAATGAGAGTGGTGAGAGACTGGCACAGGTTGTCCAGGGAAGTTGTGGCTGCCCCCTTCCTGGAAGTGTTCCAGGCCAGGTTGGATGGGGCCTTGAGCAGCCTGGTGTGGTGGGAGGTGTCCCTGCCCATGGGAGGGGTGTTGGAATTAGATGATCTTTAAGGCCCCTTCCAACCCAAACCACTCTCTGATTCTGTGATATGGCAAATTAGAGAAATTTTGGAACCCACGTCTTTTATGATCATCCTAGTAGTCAATATCAGCCTTGCTGTGAGATATAAAGAACTAGAACCCATCTTAGCCTGGTACATGCCAGTTCAATTTACTTGAAGCCCATAGGTGACTTTGAGTCACACGGCCAGTTTGGCATGTAGAGATGACACTATCTGTATTACTAAAACAAATTTCTTAATTGATTTTTCTAAAAAAACAGAGGGAAAGAACAGAAGATATATATAGAACCTTTTTTCAAATGCTCTAAAAGGTGAAGATTAGTCATGATGATTTAGTTCTTCCTGAGGAAGCCTGACTTACCTGTCCCTGTCAGACTATGCAAGGATTACAATGTTAATCCACTGTAATTATTATAGATCATAGAATCACCAGGTTGGAAAAGACCCACGGGGTCATCGAGCCCAACCATTCCTATGAAATACTAAACCATGCCCTTCCACTCATCTTTTAAACACCTCCAGGAAAGGTGATTTGAACAGCAGCTCTAAATTGTCAAACTTTTGGTGTTTAGACCACAGCTGCAACACTAGTTTGATTAAATAGTCACAGAATAAGGTCTGTAAAGTAGTTTTTTTCCCCTAAGATTCATTAAACTGCTTTTGAGGTCCACCAAGTCACTATCAGAGACATTAAAAATATTGATTGCACCTTTGGAAAAAGGAATGGTTTTAAGCAAGATTTTTCCAGTTCTTGGGCAGATCTATCTCCTAAATTTATGGATTTGTCTTTGAACATCACCATTATGTTTCAAAGAGGAACGCAAAGATGTAGGTAAGTATCTGAGGCATGCACTCATTACATTGCAAACCCTACCTTTTTAGCATTTCATGTGAAAATAAAAGCAGTGTAAGCAGCCTCTGCCATGCTCTTTTTTTGCTTCTGGAGACCTCCCACAAACCTCATCCTGAAAGGTGTTGGAAAGGGAGAACATTCCACCTGCCAATACTCCTCCCAGTTTACAAGACAATTACTCCAAAGCTCCAGTGTGGAGTTTCTCTTTCCTTAACATTTTCTGCAGGATTTCCTATAGCAACAAGGACTCGGACAACAAAAGTTTGGAAGGATTTTGTTGCTGCTGCTACCAGTATTTCATGCTGCTAAGCAGATGCAATAGAATTTAGTTATAAAGCCACATATATGGGAAAAACTTAAAGAATTCCTGTAATTCCACTCCCCTGCACCAAGGCCATACTACATTTAGCTACAACTGTGTCTAAACACCTTTTGTATGGGTGACCCCTGAGATTCCAGAGATTATTTGAAGGCATGCAAAAGGTAGCAACGAAAAGCAAGCTGTTTTATCAGCAAGTTATATACATTCCATGAAGGTCCACACTTCTATCGTGCGATGAAGACTTGTGAATGTTGCAAAACACTGAAGTTATAACTCTTGATCTTGAGATTTTTATCTCTCCTTTTTCAGAAAACATCTCCTGAAAAAAGCTCTATGTAGTCAAGTCTAGTGCTTTTCTGTGTCTGGAGATTTTTTATCGTAATATTTAAACTTTCTCTGTACAAATGAAGCACAAGATGTTTTTCTATTATTGAACCAGATGTTATATATTCTGTACTTGTGCTTTTTAAAAGATAGGTACTCAAAATTTTACTTTTAAAAAAATTTTCCCTGTTCTTAGTGTTTCCCCTCTTTTGTTATGTTGCTATTACAGGCAGAAACAAGAACAAACTGCATTAATTAATATTTACTGCAGACTCAAGTGAGTAATCTGAAATATCTTTAGAGATTTTTGCGCTACCACAGAAAATGATGCTTCAGACACCTAAGCTGGCCCAGCTGTATTTTTCAGTAGGAACTGCCTATGGCAGTCACACTCACTCTTCAGGTCTGAGTTACCTTCCATCCTACTTACCAATGTATTTGCTATCTGCTCTCAAACCTCCAACTTGTGTCAAAGCAGGCTCTGCACATGGAGGGACAAACCAGTCAATCCAGTCACAACTGTCCCAGCCAGAGAACTATCTGTCTGTGACTGTGAGGGTGGCACTGAGGCATATGTGAGTAATCAAGAGGAGCTGGACTCATCAAAATGCCCAGTAGTGCCTCAGCTTACTCAAACTGAATCCTAACCATTTCACACAACTAGACCACCCATCTTCTTGTCTCCCTTACAGCTTAGCTGTGAGCTGCCTGTGTTGTGCAAGGCTTTGTTCTCACTAAAGATCTAGCAAGGACAACAACTCTGCTTTCCAGTATGGTAGAAATGTGCTCAATCAACCAAATATAAGTCTGATCACTGTAACACGTGACATTTAGAAGAAAGCAACCTTGCTATCCTTTTGATCCGTCCTTTATTTGCATGGAAATTCTTCTTAATCATCAAATTGTGTACTATTCAAATGCCCAGCAGATAAACTGTAAATTAAAATGGAAAGTTTCAAGCTGCAGAACATGATATATATTTGCATGTGTTAAATGTTTTTTTGATCGCATTAGAGTCTCCATTGGAGTAGTGTCTTTATGAGTTCAAGCAATTAAACATTATTTCTTTCTGCATAACTGTAAGTTATATGTCCTTTTGGTTAAACGTGGCTTTTGTGTGATGCAGTTATCCAGATTGTTCTCAGCAATAAATCTGCTCCTGTATAATTGATTAAATAACTCTTTGCCAGTTCATCCTATTAAAAGACCTTTGCTCACTTTTATAAGTGTGGACGACCTTGGAGAATGGAAGCCAGGAAGAGAGTAACAACATGACAACCAAACACACATACAGAAGGGACCTGCCTTGTGTAATGCTTGCCTTGCAAGCAAAACCCTGCCCTGAAAACACGGAGGTGTTGCCCAGAGAAAGCTTTCAGCAGGGACCCTGAACAAAACAGTTTGAGGATTGCAAGAACAGGCTGTCAGCTGCAAAAACACAAGGAACACTTTGGTCAGGTCAGGGCATTTTCTGAACACACAAATCAATGACAATTAAAGTGGATTATGAAAAAGCAATAGCAGATAGTTAAGCCTTTATGTGATTTAAGTGAAACAAAAGTGCAGGGCCAGACTCTTCCCATGTGCTGATGTGTTAGAAATTACTATAATTCTAAGGACACATAGCCTCTCATTTCCTGGGGACCTTTGAACCTTTTCCTGATGGGACATCATATAATGACTGGGGTGGGGTGAGGGGGTGTGTTCTATTATTGAGGCTCCTCTGTTGTCTTTGTTCTGCAACTGCCCACGTTCAGACAAGACATATTGCTGTAGCAACTCTTTAATTTTTAGGATACTTTGAGTTGGATTTAATAGTAACAGCCCTAGATGATAGCAGTATACTTGAGAGGTAATTTGCATAAAGAACTAAAAATAATCAGACAGTTTTTATAGAGTTTCCAGTGGAAGAATCATATGTACACTTTAGGAAAGAAAAGAAGTGAGTTTTCACAATTATGAATGAAAAAAACTGTGCAAAGCCAGATATAAAAGCAACACAAGAAAATTAGTGAAGTCCTTTCAGCACAGAAATAATGAACATGCTCAGGTCTTTCGGCTCCAAGGAGAACTCTGGTTCTGGAGGTCAAAAAACCGGACATGCTTGAACAATATCACAGTGAAAATGAATTCCAGATAAACATCTAGAGATTATTCTAAAGCCAAAAAAAGGTCTGAGCAGTTCCATAAAGATACTGAAAGAAAGCTTAAGGATGACAAGGTAGGTGACAATCTGAAGAGACTTGCTACTATGAGATGCTAAAATAGTTTCACAATAAATCAAATCTTCGACTGGATACTTGAACTCAATGGCATCTTTCTATAAATAAACTTGAGATTTGAAATAACAGGAATAACTTAAAAATCAAGTTGATATAATGAAGGCGATGTTATTGCTGTCTATTCCAGTCAATAACTACTTCTTCTTATCAGTTATCACATTCTTTAGCATTGCAAATAGTGGCACTAAGGAACCAACCTAAATGGAGGGATGCTGTGATTACTAACAGCTACACCATTTTCCACTGGTACACAGAACTATAAACTGGATAAAACACCATGCCACAAAAGGAACACAACTGCATCTGATTTGTATGTATGTTCAAGCATTTAGTCACCGAGACAAAAACTTACGTAGTACCAGTATTGTATGAGAACAGCATGGAGAATGCATTGTGGTTTAGAAATTGGAGTTACATACACTGTAGGTATAGAGCTACCAGCAATTGATGCCAGGAGAACTCAGAAATCAAATGGAAGCACACAGGTGCAAGTACACTTCTTTATTAAAGTGTACCTGATTGCCTCGAGTGTCCTCTACAAACAAGGATTTCTAGAAGCTGGCACACTACCACACATAGTATCACAACAAAGTAATATACCTGTGTATGGAAATGAGAGGAAGACCTTTGTTGCTAAGAAAGGAGTACAGGTTCCTAAATTACCTAAACTTCAGAGCTAAGTGACAGTGGCACTGAGCTGCAGCAGCAGCTGGGAATGGCAGGAGATAAAAAGGCCAAAGCAGAGGACAAAGGCAAATGCAAGTTTAGAGGACACAGCAACAGTTTGTCAACATCTCTGTCAACTTTTCAAGACGCAATTCTTCATCTTCATAATGAGAAGCAACCTCAATGCATGGCATTTTCTCTGTGGTGGGCTCACTCTTTCTCCCCAAATACTTCAATGACCCTTAGTCTGTCACTGGAAAGCTACCAATCTGTCAGTCACAACCTCTGAAGTCTCACCAGTAATTCTTCCTCTTGCTTTCCAAAAGCAATTGCTGCATCCACACCACTCACAGCAAATCAATCTCTACATTCTGCCAGATCACTGACTGCTTTCAGTCCCTCCCAGCCCAACTCCTCCTCCTCCCACGCCACCCCTCTGCTCACTGGAAGCAGCCTTCAGGACTCCTCTCCATCAGCGCTGTTTTACTCTTAGATTCTCAGATGGAGCTTAACAAAGCTTTTCAGTTGCTACCCTGCAGTCCTAAACTCCTTCCCATCCATTGCCATACAAAAGACAGAAAGGAAAACATGAACAATTCCAGTGTCAGTGTGAAGAATGACATTTCAACAAAATCACACATATCTGCATGACAGGTAACTCAGAAATCTCCTTTACAGTGTGGTATAATTCCAGTATTTTTATGAAATTATTAGGAGCAATTCCATATAGTTTTGCTGCCTGCAGAGTGCAGCAAAACCCACACTGTCTGAATCTGAGTTGGACTAGTCCTTTCTCACTTCTATAACCTGTGGTCACCTCAAGCAGGGAAGGGAAAACAGCTCACCTCATCCCATCTGCTGTTTTCCCTTCATCTTAACTCACCCTTGTGAGCCAGCATGCTAGATAAAATAACACCCCCCCACCCACTGCAAAGTGATGAGTATAACTTAATCCAATGCATAGGTGTCAGTGTGCTCTGCAAAGAAGGGTTTACTAGTTCCATAGGACATCAAAGTGCAGCACTGGGTTTGGTTTTTTACATCTGTCCAATGCAAGGGTGTAAATAAGTTGAGAGCACCAGGGAAGCACAAGGGAATTTTTATGCACATTTACAGTGAGTAACTGTCTCACAGTATGTATGCAAAATCTAGGATATACACAACTATATAGGATATACACAACAATTCAGGCCAACATGAACAGTACAAAGACACTAATTTGAAAGAAGTCACAATGCATTTAGCAAAATTACTTCAGTCTTTGGGGGTTTTTGTACAGCTCTTCCCCTTGCTCTATTTGCTCTAGTAATTCTAATGAATATGTGTGTATACGTGTAGTATACACTATTGCAGTCATCTTCTTACTGCAGTAGATAAGGTTACCAATTTGTGCCCCCTCTAAAATCAGAAAAACTTTTATGGTACATCTGCTTTGAACGATAGGCCTGCAGCATTGAGCAGGTAAATGTTTTCTGGTAGGAGCAGTATTTTTCCTGTGGCTGTATTCTGCTGGAATGTTTATCTTTGCTCGAGTTTCCTGGCTGTTGCAAAGCTACTTGAAATGATTCATGGGTCTGACAGATGTCTGGTACAGCTGGATGTGTCCTTGATTATCCCAAAAGTCTGGACAATGCTGTCATTCACCATTGCCCAAATTATCTCTGTATTGACCGCAGAAGCCTGTGTGACAGTACTGTAATAGCTAATTACCCAGGGTACCTTTGGTACTTACTTTATAGCGGTTTAGAAGAGTTAAAAAAAGAGAGAGAGAAAAAAGAGAAAGAATTGGAGCAAAAACATACAAGTGAGAGTTATATTTTTGTATATTACAAAACAATATAAACGTTAGCCTACACAAGAATATGCTGCGTGGGCTAATAGGCTGTTCTTCTAAAATGGACAGATTTCCAGCAAAATAGATAAGGAGAAAATGTGAAGAATCCTGACAATGATAAATCATGGACAATAGAAGGAGCTATTAGACAGGAGAGAATTGTATGTATAACGTTCTTGAAAAAAAAAAAGATGATGAGCAGCCATTTGCCTGCTTTATATGTTGCTGGAAAAATAATATGTACTGCTTAGCAGATAACAAAGAATGGCACAGGTAGTGACGCTAAATATGTATGTGACTATCTTGTAAAACTGCCTGTAAGGAAATATGAAAGCAGAGATCTCCTTTTCCCGATGTTGCCAATTAATGCATTTGAAGAGTACAGTTTCTGCAAAGTAGAAATACATTAAGAAAAGAGGTGAAAGAAGATAGAGTACAAAAATCTCATTTGAGCAAAGATGAGGTCTTAATGAAAACTCAGGTGAAAAATCACAGGAAATGTGTTTCTTAGGGCTATGTCTCTTGTCATGACTCAGCCCTGGTCCAGACTGAAAAAGCACGTGTCAGCTATTTCCCCAGAGTTTCAAACAATTCAGGAACTGTCTAAGATGTGCAACGGCAGGTTGTTCCCATGAAGTCAGTGATGACATCCCCATTGGCTTCAGTGAAGGAAAGATTTACTTTCCAGAACCAAACTGCTCAGTTCAGGCCCCAAACTAATGCCGCATATACTGAACCAGAGTACCCCATTCCAGTGCCTTCTGTGGTGGGGAACAGCTGATTCAATACATGCACCACATTAAAAGTTGCTGGCTCAAATGTGTCTGGCCTGGTACTGCCTTAGTGCTATCAGTGTAAAGAACAGAAAAAGAAAGATCACATTTTTGATCCTGTGTTTGTCTTGCTTATTCTTTATCCCTGTTATGTCTGTGTAAATAATGTATTTGTTAGAAGATGATGAATTGTTGACCAGAACATTTAGATATCACTTCAGATAAAAATAGTAGGTGATTAACTCTCTTTGTAACTCAGAACTGAACAGTCAAATCCCAGTGAATTAGATACTTAGAGGATTTTACCATTTCCTTGTTTATCAGGTCCTTCAAAGTGCTTACATTTTGCACGTGTATTTCTAATTTGAAGGCATTCACTAAAATATACCTGTTTGTGAAAAAATTATAAATAGAACGTTTGCTGTTTAAAATACAAGGTTTACCCATTCATCTTATTAGAACAGAAGATTACACTGTTATTTACATTTCTCACTATAATGGCATAATTTTTACAATTACAATTCTGCTGTAACTTAAATTTAAAAAAAAAATTTTCTTCTTATAACTCAAATAAAATTTCCTTACTTATGATTATTAGGAGAAGCACATCTATCTGTCAACCTGCAAAAAGATAGAAACAAGAATTAAATATTTGCACTGGAGGAACTAACTACAGATAATCATGGGAAAATATTTTCTACCTCTTTGCATGGTTATGGCACTGTAAATAGAAAGATGACACATTAAATACAAAGCAAAAATGAAACATCTTTTCT